>APFE030376676.1:4467-18964 GCA_000404065.3 Pinus taeda | reverse complement strand
TCCATAGCCCAATGGTAGCAAGCTTTCATCTTTTCAACCTACAAACACACAAAACCAAGATAGAGTTAGCCATCTATATTATCATTAATCAATATCATTAATCTTTGAGAGAGCCCTCTCAGGTTAGGGAGGCTAATCCTTAGCCAAGAGTCTGCTCTGAAATAGTTACACTAAGATAGTCTGATCAGCAGCCTATCAGGGACCTATTTTGGTGATAACACTACCAATAAAGTTTCTTCAAGTTTTCTTCCCAATTTTTCCCCAATCATTGCTAACTAGTACCTCTTTATTTTTGTCAAGCTTGAGGAAGATAACATATGCTTGTTCTATAATTTTCCCTTCAGGCAAACCCGTCGCTATGTTTTAACGAGCCTAGTGACAACGAAACTCGTTGTTGTCTACATGGACAAGTTTGTCGCTATTGTTTTAATGAGTTTAACGACAAAGATAACTCGGTCCTTTTCAATTTTAGAGAGTCTGAAAAGAGTCGGAAAGGAAACTTCAGTAATCCTGTTTCGTAATATAATCCCTTAAGTCTGAAAAAGTATAAAATAATACGAAAGGGATGAATTTTCGATAGTTTTAACGAGCCGAACAAGACAAGCGCTCGATCTTTTTATGTAACGATCCCTCAAGTCCAAAAAGATTAAAATCTAGAGGAGGAATAGCACTTCTGATTACTTTAACGAGCTAGAGAGGCCAATTGCTCGGCAATCTTTTCATATTTTACAAATCAAATGAAAAGAGCTTAAAGGAGACTCGTTTTTTTAGGAACGAGTGATATTTTAGATAGCAGCTAGTTCCAGGCAATGTTTGGAACTTTTCAATCACGGCAGTGTAAAGAAATTGGCTAATAGGATCACTCATTGTAGCCATTCCTCAAAAGGGGTAAACAATCAAATGAGGGCGTATGATCGGCTAAAAACGAGTGGAGGTGATGGTAAGAACATGACCAAGGCTCAAAGGTTGATAATAATGCGATCGCAATGGTTATTTAGCAAAGGTGGGTTCATTTTTTAATGAGCTTAAACTCTAGTGGAACATATGCTCATTGCTAGGTTTATTTTTTAACGAGCTTGAACTTCTGCAAAACTGCTCGTGATAATTGTCAGAGATGTTCGATTCAACATTAATGCTATGTTCTCTTGATGGTCATACTACCTATTTAATTGCTCCATCAAACTGATTAGAAATGAGAATACATGCCTAAAAAATGAGTTAAAAACTAATAATTTACTCGAATTATGTGAAAAGTATCTTAAAAGTGGTTTTTACCCCTCATTTTACCATTTCATTTGAATTTCAGATTGTTGGAGCTTTGGAGGTGCTTTTCCCCCTCGATTTTCATCAGCTGATTCTGGGAGATTCTGTGGACGATTTTCGACACCGTTTGGACTAGGTAGGAGCTAAACCTGAGCTCTTCAATTGCATTCTTTCCTTTTTGAATTCTGAGCATGTTTTCCTGCTTTTACGAGCCTCTAGGGTTTGAACAATTAGTTTTGTCCCCATCACACCTTGTATACATCGAAAGGTGCAATGCATACTAGGCTAACCATTGGCTAGTCAGTATACATCCCACCCCATACACAGCTAGGGTGCGATGGGCGTAAGGAGGAAAAAATTTGCACTGATTTTTCATGGAAATTTTGCCTGTTTTTTACCAAATCAGGATCCTAATTCTTCTCTTGTTTGTTTTTAAGAGATTCATAGGAGAAAAATGGTCATCACATGGCATGAACACGAGCATGAAGAAGAGGACATGGTTGCCTTACATGATCTGGGTACAGTAATTGCATTGCGGAAGTGTGGCTTGCTCAAGTTCTTCCACATATCTAGCATGAGGCAACAAATCAACTTGTTGCAATATTTCCTCGATGCATGGATTCCTACCAACCAAGTGTTCCAGATTAGAGGAAAATCCTTCCCTTTGACTATTGAGGACATGTACTTTTTGACCGGTTTATCGAGGCGTGGTGCACCTCTCTCACTATCAGGTTCCGCCCGTGGGGGCGAATCCATGAGGGATTATATTTGCTGATACTGTAGAGAAGGATCTCAACCAAGCAGGGATGGCAAGATCAGTATCTGAGATGTTACTAACCGGTCCTTGAGGACTATCTTACTCACCTTTGCTAGATTGGTTGGCAACGCGGCTCTTCACTTGGCCAACAGGTCCTATATGCAATATGCCTTGGAATACCTTGAACCAAAGGTATTCAACTGGTGTGATGCAGTACTTCTGGTGATAAAATAACAACTTACTAAGGTGAAAAACAGAAGGTCCAAGAACTTCAGTTATGGTTCTATTTTGACTGCTTTCACCTTGGAGAAGATGCCACTCATGTAGTCACAATACATTTCACTCGGTCTGCCACCATAGACTGAGCCACAGATGCAGAGATGGGTTGACCTTATGGCCAGACATGCTGGTCAATCACACGTTTCATTCTCTGATACCTTCTTCAAGTGGTTCAACCATCAGCAAATGGTTTATGCCGAGTGTTCGTATGCTGGGATGGATTTCCGGGGTGACCCAGATTTGGTGTTGTTGGCTGGCGAGAAGTGGGGCATCATAGGTAAAACTCTCTAACCATATCTCTGTTTATTGCTTTTATAATGTTCTTGTGCTTTTTAAATGTTTATCAAGACTAATCAAAACTCATGTGTTCATGGAGATATTGGACCAATGCGACCAGCAGTGCGCCTGAGAGCAGCGACTGCCATTCCAGCAGGAGAGGATATGGGGAGGGTTGTCCTTCACGATCTGGATGTAGCCGAGACTCTTGCAATGTTGCGGGATCAGATCGAGGGTCTCACCCTTGGTATTCTAGATGTGAGGACCGATGAGTTGCCTTTGAGATTACAGTACCATACCACTGGTGTGCCGAGCCAATGGACTAGGCTCTTACGTATGATTGCATAGGCAGTGACCCGTTATCACCAGCACCATTAGACTAGGGCGCCCCCTTGTATTTTGAGTTTTTGGGTCATATGACCGATTTTGTCCTAGACACAGAACACTATGTACAAACTATAAACAGTTATATATATTTTTGATTTTCGGAGCTTTATTTTGGTTAAGTTATATGATCCTGATGAAAATATTGATAAAATGCTTTTCTTTTATAAATGTTGCAAATGTCTATCTAACACATAATTTGCTAATGAATCAGTTAATGTGTTTAAGTTTCTGGAAATGTGTTGATATTGAATAGAATCAAACTACCTTTCCAAAATATTGACCCTTAGGAACATAAGATAGATAGCTGGATTCTTAACAGAATAGATGTTGGTAAGCTGTAGAATGACGAGTTGTGAGTCTAGCCTAAAGACAATTCGGCATATGCCATGCGTGGTGGCATAAGAGAGGAGCTCTATCAACACGTTGTATTCAGCGATGTTGTTCATCGATCGACCAATACATACCCCTCTTAAACTCACTAACTCGTCGCTTGGATCAAAGATGGCCTAGGCTGCAAAAGATAGGTTCCACGTACTACGACTTGCTCTGTCAGGGTATCCAACAAATGGTTCCAATAGTTTTGACATTTGCAACAAATGAAAAAGTGGACTACCTAACCAAAACGATCACTCTTAACGAAAAAAAAAATGTAACAAAAGCATATGAAGAGGTTACTACGGTTAGTCAAGCATAGTAATGATTAAGGTACAACCCGTTTCGAGGTTGCGACGGTGGAATCCCATCGTAATCTATTAGCTCGTAGGCTCCTTTTGCTAATACATGCTTAACAATATAAGGACCCATCCATAAAGACTGAAACTTACCTGCTCCCAATTTATCGAATTCCTGATCGTAAAGTAAGACCAGGTCACCTTCTGAGAAGACACGGGGTTTGACATTCTTGTCAAACTGTGCCTTGAATCGTTTCTTATGTGCTTTGTTAGCCAAGGAGGTGTCACAACGGGTTTCATCAAGTTGGATTAATTCCAAGAATCAAGCCTCTTCCTCCAAAGTTCTGGGGAGAAGGTCGACTATGAGCTTAAGAGATGAAATTTCACAGTGAACTGGTAAGACTACTTCCAGGCCATACACTAGCTGAAAGGGTGTAAATCTGGTCACACTTCTCACCGATGTTTGAAATGCCCACAAGGCCGAGTATAGGAATAGGTGCCAGCTCCGTTTATGGACTATAATCATCCTTTGCAGCATGCGCTTCAAGACTTTGTTGATCGCCTCAACTTGCCCGTTAGTGATTCGGATTTAAAAAGGAACGCAACAAAATACAGAGATAACCATATACACAAAGATGCAGTGGAAACAATGGTTCATTTCATTAATGGAAAATACCGAAATATGCTTACAACCAGAAATAGAAATAAATCAGCTAGGGCGATGGTAGCTTATCTCTGAGAAGAGATGTGGTGACTACATGCCTCTGAACTGTGTTACAATGAGGCTCAAAGGCCTATTTATTGTTGAGAAACAATGAAAAACCCTTAACATTCCAAAACCTAACCCTAGGAGATGAAACGCCAAACTGTGGGCCCCATTTTGGGGTAAGTTGGTACATCAACTTCCCGGGGTCGTAACTTTAGCATATGATCTCCGTTTGACGCGTACAATAGCTCATTAGAAAGATCTATTCGAGCACTATCATTGTTGGAACGGGCAACATTTGCATGGACCCATGTTGCCCCCAGATTCCCAAAAAACGTCGTTTAGGGCCTCAAAACGGCTCCGGAAGTTCAAGACCCGAAAAACTGCTAAAAATAGTAAGTTGTGCTACAATTAAGGAAACTGAAAATGCTGAGAAAGACAATGGTGGGGGTCCAGGTGGACTTGGCAGGTGGCCACCAATATCCACCTGGATCAATCTGTTAGTGTATTCATGTGTCTAGGAATATGATGATATGTAATATAATCAAAATGTCTTTCCAACAGACGTATACGAGGATACATTCATAAAATTTGAGGGTTCCTAGTGGAATATTTCGCGCCGAGCTGAAGGATGACAAGATGTGAATCCAAGTTGACAACCAATTCTCTGATACCTAAAGCGATGGTTTCTGATAACAGTTCAATGACCGCACTGTACTCAACAATGTTGTTGGTTATAAAACCTAGGCATATACATTGAAGGTCAATCAACTCACCATTAGGGTTATAGATAGACCATGTTGCAGATGATAGGTTTCGGATACTACAACAAGTACCATCGGCAAAACTAATGTGAGGAGACACAGACATCTACAAAGGAAGAAAAGCATAGTACACAGGAGGGTTGTTTGAAAACTTATCACACAAAACCATGCTGTATAGAAATGAATCACACACTAATGTACATAATTACCATGCAAGATGACTTAAGAATAGTACTTTTTGAGGTAAAGCCCATTGCAGGGCTTATCGATAATATTTCCTTCATAATCAATAAGTTGATAAGATCCTTTTTGCAAAACACGTTTTACAATATAGGGTCTGTGCCACATAGGTTTGAACTTGCCTGCCTCCAGTTTATCATTAGCTTGGTCATATAGCAAGACCAAATCACCCTTAGAGAAAGCGCGAGGGGAGACTCACTAGTCGAAATGATTTTTGACCCATTTCTTTTGTGCTTCGAAGACCATGGCAGCGAGACAGCGAGTCTTGTCTGGTCATTCTAAATATAAGAGGTGTTCCTCTTGAGGTGATGTTTCAGGGAGGCGTTCAATAGCTAACTTAAGCGAAGGAATCTCACATTCGATCAGCAATGTTGTTTCCAGACCATAGACCAGCTGGAATGGTGTGAAACGAATTGCATATTTGGTTGAAGTTCAGTAGGCCCACAGAAGTATGGTGACCAAAACTTTTTTCACGGCTTCAACTTGGCTGTTGGCTTGAGGGTAATATGGGGTCAAGCCATCATGGTGCAAAACCAATGCAAATGTCAATTCTGCCATCATGTAATCTCTGAAATGGGAGCCATGATCTGTGGCAATGGCTTGGGGTACGCCGAACCTAGAAATAACATGGTTAAAAAGGAATTTGGTTGTCATCTTACCATTTGCAGAATATGTAGGCATCGCTTCAGCACATTTTGTGAAGTAATCCACAACAACGATAATGTAGCCATGCCCCCCGGTCGAACGAGGGTTACATGTCATATAATCGATTCCCCACTTGGCAAAGGGACCAATGGTAATGACGAGGTGTAGGTGAGTGGGTGGGGAACACATCTTGCGTTGGTAGATTTTGCATCACTTCTGGACAGCAAGAATGCAATCTTTGAAGATGGACAACTAGAAATAACTAGCGAGAAGGATTTTCTAAGTTGTAGCATAACCAGACATATGACCACCACATGCCCCAGAGTGACAATTATTGAGAGCTCTTTCAGCTTCCTCAATCGTGAGGCATCAGCAAAGAACATAATGAACACCGACACAATATAAAGTTTCACCAATAATGTGGTAGGGTTGAGAATGATGTCGAATCCTTCAATGATCATCTTTGGTCAACGCAGACTGAAACATGGAGGTTTGGAGATAAACAATGATATCATCACACCATGGATCAAGGGTGCTAATCAGGAAAAGGGTCTCATACAGGAGTTTCTCCATGAAGGTAAAGCATGCAGAGTTCACTGTAGAGGTCCTCCAAGATCAAGGAATGGGGAGTACAGGGATAGTGACAAAATGTTGTGTAACATGGAGAAATAATGAGATGATAGGGTAAAGGCTATGGAGTATAAATTGGAATGGATGAGTGCTCATATGGATCATCGACTAATTCACATGGAGTCGAACATTTTGTTGCTAAAGAAGAGAAAGAAAGTGGCAGATTGGATTTTAGACTAAGGTAAAGCAACCCCCCCTAGAACCAAGCTTCTCTTTCTATGAAACAGTGGATGTAGGGATAGAAGGAGAAGCTCAAGTAGCGAGTGCCAAGAAGGTGCCACTTGACAACAAACCAAACCTCATTCTTGAACCTTGTATGGAAAATTAGAAAATAATTTAGTATGTATTGTAGGTATAACGTTTTTTTGGGAAATTTTGTAGAATATATGGACTTTTTCAATGTAATAGTGTAGAAGAGAATACCCGTGACAATATAAAAACCAAGCTATGGCTTTATGATAGTTTTGAAATTGTTGATGTCACTAGTGAATGTAAATGGAGTTGGCCATGTATTCCAGTCCTTTAATATAATACAAATAATCACTTTGTTTAAAAAACATAAATACCAACACTTCACTATAACATCTCCCCATAATGTAGTAATATTGTCTTTTTAATATTTAATGTCAATTAACTTAACTCTCCATTACAATATCTATTTCATATTAGACCTTATTGTAAGACTTACCATGTTCAAGACTTTTTTTTGGATGATTTCTAAAATAATGTTCAAAACTTCTCTTTCGATGATTTGTAAACTTAGTGTTTAAATGCCACAATTTAAGAGAGTTAGCCCACTCAACACTAAAGTGTCTTGACCTACCAAAACTATTGATATAGTCTACTGAAAAAATATAATAGCAATGGAAAAAATACATAAACAATTTCATTTAAAATTATAAAATTATATAATGTGTTCATAGTGTAGACCAAATCATTGATAGTTTTTGCACGGATCTCCGAGTATGGTATGGAAGCAGTGTTTTAATATTATTTTATATTATGTGATTACACTCTACCCCTTACATGATGAGGGAGATGTTGTCATGTGTGTGTGTGTGTGTGTGTGTGTGTGTGTGTGTGTGTGTGTGTGTGTGTAGTGTGTTGACTAATATATGTATATGCCACACATGTTGTATATAATGTTACTTTAAAAATCAATGTCGTCCATAAATAAAATACTTCATTTTTCACCTTTATTTTACATCAAATTTCATATAGTGAGATAAAGTAATTGAAATAACTAAATAAATAAATAAATATAAATATCATATATATATAGACTTTTTAGTATGAGGATTATATCAATTCCTTCATTGAGATGAGATCTAATGTCTATAATATGCTAGAAATGTGGAATGTAACATAATGTAATGTAAACATTTTTCAAAATAAAATAAAGATAACCCTATAAAAATTAAATTAAATTAAAAAAACCATGGAATTTACCCATGCTTCTGAGAATCCATGGTATTGACCCATCGTATTCATGTGGAATATAACTTATTCCATGGGAAATTAAGCTAGTGTAGATCCATTTTAGTTTGATGTTATATTTAGATGCACAATTAGCCATAGAAAATAATGGCTTTGAATATGTTAGTGTCAATCAGTTCAGCCTGTCACCAATGATCAAATATGCTCTTATAAGGTGTTGTTAGGGTGTGAAGTCAAAATTTTGTCATTTCAGTCTTCAAATAAAAATTTGGTCACTGGCTGTTGTTTCTAGGTCACTATTGCTCCCTTCACTTACTCATGGTATTCATCACTCATCATGTTCATTGTCTTCTTCGAGGTATCATATCTTCATTTAAGTGTCTTGGGTCATGAAATGGTTAAATTCCTCATTTAAGGTCATGGTCTAGGGTTTCACTCCATGTGTCATCACGATACCATATGTTGTCCAAAACATGTCCATCGTGTGGTTAAGTGGGTAAAGGGAGTTAGCATCTTAGGGAAATAAAAATAAAGGTAAAAGTAATGTTTCATTTCAAATAAGACAATGTTGTAGTACACTACCTCACCTCATCATTTCTCACAGGGACATGTTTGCTTAAAAATATGTTTACTACCAAATGGAGAAGAATTTTACAAAAGTGAAAGAAACTTTTGTCCATTATAGTCCAAGAAACAAAAACCTCCATCGTTTTATGCACATGTGTTATGACTTGAAAGAAATTCCCAAAATACACTTTCTATGGGAGAGTTTCTACACTTCTGGACATATTGACTTCAAGACAACGTTTTAAGGGTTTGGAGCAGGTGTTGGTAGTTCTTAAGGACTGTATTGTGTAGAAGACATCCTAAGCTTTCCAATGGTACCTTCAGATTATGATTTGGATTAGTAGAACACATCACAAAGTGCTCTACAAGTTGGAGCTATTCTTTTGTTAGGGACACCCTGAGTTTTGGAGTGACCTTGGAAAAATCAAAATTTCTTCCTGATGGATTGTCCAAATTGCATGCTTTATGAGTCTATATTATAGAAGATGTCAAGAGCTTTCCAACGAGCTATCAATATTTCAATTTGGAGTAGTTTAAGGCCTCCAAAAGCAATTTTTAAGACCGGTCCTACACATAGGAAGACCGCGCTGCGCTTGGAGGCCTAGCGTTGTGCTCAGGAACACTGCACTGCGCTTGGGCCAGAGTAGCTAGATTTGCCTAAAACTCAGCCAAAATCATTTTTTAAGCTTGCTCACTTGTTTTATTGCAATTCCCATGGTCCAAATTCAAAAATTCAAACTATTTTGGAAACTAGACTTGAAGAGATAGTTGACTGTTCTCTTGGTTTGGCATTTTGACCCTTAGAAGGCACCTAAATTGCGTCTCAATGTCGGTGTTGTGCTTCTGCACTTTTCTGTGTTTCAAATTGTAAACTACACTATGTAAATTTCTAGTTTCTAGTTTGACTTAGTCAAAGTCAAGATTCTCTATGTAATGGAACTATTTTCGGGGATATGTGATTTAGGCATGAATAAATGTACATCATAGGTTTTTTTTGATGTTTATTAGGCCTCATTAAAGAAGCAAACTCCTAAACAAACTCTCCATGAAGTGTTTGAGTTTCACCTTCTCACTCTCACCTGTTGTTTGAGAGAATCTTGGAGTTAGTTCCTACACCAAGGAATTCGACTCTTGAAGGTGGGAAAGTGGTCTAGGAGATTCTATATGTATCATTTCTCTTCAGGAGAAGAGGGTTAAAAGTTTTGTGAAGGAATCTTGCATGTAATCATCATTTTAGCTAATACAGAGACAGGTTGCAACTATTTTCAAGGAACTCTAGCCCAATGAGTTAATGGTGTTTGTACTTCATTATTTTTGTTTTATGATGATCTAAACATATTTATCTACATTATATCTCTTATTTATATGAATGCCTTACAATAAAATACACAGAATTCTTGTTTTTCAAGCTCTGTTATTTGGTTTTCATAGTTATGTATATGTTTCCCTAAGCTAATGAAATCATGTTTATTTATGCTCATTAGTTTCTTCCACACTATATCCTCTATACTACATTGACAATATTCAAAATACACCAGGATTTTGATATCTAGATCCTTATCATATTTTCTCGTGCACTCTTATAGCCTAGACCTATTTGTGGCTCCAAACCCTAAGTTCAGCAAACCCTAAAAACCAAATTTTCACAAACAAACACACATATCTAGCCTAAAATTCATTTGCTTTAAAGTCATATCATTGATAAGAGACTTAGAGAGATCCCTCTCATGCTCAGTAGGGATAGCTACTGAGCTAAAGTGGTTTGAGGTTACCCTTCTTGATTTCCTTTTCAGCCTAGGATATTGTAAGGACTATCATTTTTTGCATCATTGTCGGGGAACAAAATATCATATCTTCCCTAGGAAAGAATGACAAGGATCAGATCTGATTGCTAATGGTGAACAATGATTAGGCACAAGAAAGGTTGTGCATCTTTCACCTGGCGACTCCAGTGTTGAAGAATTGAAAGGTTCAGAAATTTCATGGCGACTCCACTGATAAAAAAAACTAGTAGTTTGAAGAACTTCTTGGTGTCTTGATTTTTTTCAAGATGGAGTCAACTACTCGAAGGTATGCTCCTATAAATTGATCTCATATTCCTAGTTTTCTGAATCGAATTCCTTGCATAGATTGGAAAACAGGGCTGCCAAAGTTTAAAGGTGAGGACAGAGAAGATGCTAGTTTTCATTTAGTCAAATTTCATTTTCATATTCACAGATTAAAGGCTAAGTTTCCAGGTGAGGACAGAGAAGATGCTAGTTTGCATTTAGTCAAATTTCATTTTCATATTCACAGATTAAAGGCTAAGTTTCCTAAAGATTGTGTGATGAATATTTTCATGGATACCTTGGAGGAAATGGTGAGGAAATGGTATGAGAGTCTACCATTTGCTAGTTTATATTCTCTAAAAGATTTTCATTTAGTTTTCTTTCAACCAAAGCTGCAATTTTTCCTTATCAATGATGGATACTTGTTGTGAGATTTCTAAAAATTTTATTAAATTTCTTGAAAATCTGTATGGGGCTGAAGAATGTATGGAAAAAGATATAATAGAAGCCCTTTATGATTTTTCCTCCCAATAATAATTAGAATTTTCCTCCTTGAATGAAACAGACTCGGATCAAAATAGAGAAAGGCCTACTCCTGATCTTGAAAATGAAAATCACCAAGCCAGTGTTGATTTCTATAAAACTCAGTTGTCTCCTATGTCTGAAGATGAAATTGATTAGATTTTGAAAAAACATGTTACAGACCAAGTTAAGGCAGGTTTGTAGTGCTCACACAGTCAAGATTGTGTGAGTGAAATTTCTTCCATTATCTAAAATGAAAATCTAGGTTTAAATGATGACAATCATGAGACTAATGAAACTATACATGAATTTGTTGTGAGTAAGCCAATTTGTGATGTAGATTTCCTGCAATGAGATCAGCTAACAAAGACTATTTTCTTTCATGAAAAGGATAGGGCTGACCTTTTTAATAATCTTGAAGAATGTGTTTTGTTCAAGGGTGATTTAGACTATGAAATGGAAGAGTATGAATCTAAGATAGACATTATGCCAGAGATAGAATCAGAGTTGCTCATGAATTGAAAAATTTATTTCCAACACTCAGGTGGCCGAAAGTCATATTTCCCTATGTCTTCATATGGATCAACAACCAAATATTCTTTCATATCAAAATGAAAGGAGTACTTGTATTTTTGTTGAATTTCAAAACAAGGTAACATTTCATATTTTTAAGGATCCTTACACTGATTTGTTGCATCCATATGGAAAGATGAATTTTCTTGTATTTATGGATCATGAGTACACGTTCAGTGGACACTCAGAGTTGCCTAGCTTTTGTTTGCTCTATGTGCTCAAGGAAAGTACATGCATAATTAAAGTAAGTATCCATTTGTTCGATTGGTTACACTGGAGGTATCATTACACCTGATTGTATATAGATATTTAGTAGGAGGGCAGTTATCATTAGGATTTGAAGCCTGAGGTGAAGGCCCTAATATCTCGATGGTCTGCTGCCATAAGTGAGTTCAGTCGATATGTTTTTTATATTCAAGTCAGTCAGTTAGTTAGTCAGTTTTCAGTTTCAGTTTAGTTTTTTGCATTCTGACTCCATGCCCAATAGATAAGGCTACCTGGTCTACGGTGTTCTTGACACCCCCAAGGAGTTTCAATCTCTAGTTGGAGCCAATGTTAGTGTCAGTCAGTTCAGCCTGTCACCAATGATCAAATATGCTCTTACAAGGTGTTGTTAGGGTGTGATGTCAATTTTTTGTCATTTTAGTGAGTCTTCAAATAAAAATTTGGTCACTAGCTGTTGTGTCTAGGTCACTATTTCTCCCTTCACTTACTCATGGACTTAATCATCACTCATCATGTTCATTGTCTTCTTCGAGGTGTCATATCTTCATTTAAGTGACTTGGGTTGTGAAATGGTTAAATTCCTCATTTTAGGTCATGGTGTAGGGTTTCACTCCATGTGTCATCACGATACCATATGTTTCCCAAAACATGTCCATCATGTGATTAGGTGGGTAAAGGGATTTAACATCTTAGGGAAAGAAAAATAAATCTTTTATTTCAAATTTGACAATGTTATAGTACACTACCTTGCCTCATCATTTCTCATAGGGACATGTTTGCTTCAAAATATTTTTCCTACCAAATGGAGAAGAATTTTACAAAAGAGAAAGTGGTTTTTGTCCAGTATAGTCTAAGGAACAACAACCTCCTTCATTTTATGAGCAAGTGTTATTATGTGAAAGAAATTCCCAAAATACACTTGCTAGGGAGAGTTGTTGCACTTTTGGACAGCTTGACTTCAAGACAAATTTTTAGGGGTTTGGAGCAGGTGTTGGCAATTCTTAATGAATCTATTGTGTAGAAGACATCCTACGCTTTCCAATGGTACCTTCAGATCATGATTTGGATTAGTGGAAGGCATCAAAAAGTTTTGTTACACAAAGATATCGTCACCTTGATTATTTGCAGTCGGTGTAGGCCTATCATCACCTATACCAGCTTCCTAAGCAAGTCTTAAACCTCAGCTCTTCAAAACAAGCTTGAGAAAAGAGATAAAGACATCAAAAAAGTAATGTAACTCTGGTTCCACACTTTCTCTTTCTTTTGCCTGCGGGCCCGCGCATTTTGTTCAAGGTATCTGCGTACTTATACACTCTGTATGTAAAGGGGAAGGTGTGTAACCCTGTAAAAGTCAAAAGGCGCAATCTTTATCTTAAAAAACTCATCTTTGGTTAATTCTAGAGTTTTCTAGAAGCATTTGTTACGTGGATTGTTCACTCCAAGTGGTTCATCCATCCCATCATAGGAGGAACTAATCCCTTGTTGAGAGGAGCTATCCCTTTGAAGGAGGAGATGGTAACTGATCTCCATTGCACTATAAATTGAGGAATTGGGTCAGTGGGCAGAGAGGTTAGAAGCTGAACTTTTGAGGGTAAATGCTAGTGAAATCAAGACTTCCTATTTGAGCTTAAGAGGATAGATCACATACCTTTTTGGCCCCATTAGGGAGTGAGTGAAGCTTGTCAAAGTAGAGGAGACTTCTTGTTGGACCCTGGAAGGAGCTTGTACAACGTCAAGGCAAAGGTTGTAAGGTTCTTTTCTTTTGAATTAATACAATCAAGCTCATTTTTCTCAACAACTATCTTATGCTATTTGTTTCATGGACTCCTTGACTTCCATGTTAAATATGTTTTATAATATTGGATATTCAGGTGCTATTTAATCGTTTGCCTTGTTTGTGCTTGCAGGTTTGCGACAAGGGAACTTACTTGGATCAAAGGAGCGAAGGCATCTCCAAACTTGCGTTGGGCATGAGGTAGGCCTTAAATACATTTGTTTGCCATTATTTATAAAGCGCATTTAGAGAAAGATAGTGTCTGGTTGGTTTGTTTGTCATTAGGTCTTCATTAGATTCTAGGAAGGTCTATCTTGTCCGCAAGATCGACTCATTCCGCGTGACAAAATGGCGACTCCACTGGGGACTTGATTGTTTTCCTCGTTTTCTTTGACTTGAGAAACTTGCCTTTTTGTTTCTGTTTTTGGCTTTTTGTGTGTGGCTTTGGGTAGACTTAGTGGATTTAGCTTTGTTTTTTATTTTTCATTACTTTGGTCGAAGTCCGCAGTTTGCACTTGTATCACAGTGCGTACCTGTATGCATTTTTACTTTGTGCACAGAGCGTACCTGCACCTGGGTAAGCTCTACACCTGCGTACCCTGCTAAATTTTTGAAAATTTTGACTTTTGCTCTTTCAGTTAGTTTTATTTTGTTTTTCTAGTGGTTATCCTCTGCTCATACCTGCATGTGACTGGTTGAAATCTTTCCTTGTTTTAATTTCATTAGCATTAGG
>APFE030376670.1:0-36060 GCA_000404065.3 Pinus taeda | reverse complement strand
TCCTTCTTAACATCTTTCAGTAGATGTCCTTCATTTCCCTTGATTGTATCAACAACTTCCATGGCTATTTCTATTGTGCCTATCATCATGATGAACTGATGATCCTTTACTATGTTTTTAGCTAACATAGTTCTTTCTTCAAGCTTGCCTTCAGTATCTTATTGTTTACCTTCTCTAAGAACTATCATGGTCTCATCATCTGCATTATCATTCTCCTGCATTTGATTTTTATCACTAAAATCATTCAAAGTCATTTTATTATCTTTCTGAGACAATATTCCTTCATTCTTCATCAGAATAAGATCCTGATTCTTCATCTCCATGACAGCTTCTGTAGACTCAACCATAGACTTTTTCTTTTGTATCCAGTCAATCCTTCTCTTCTGAAAAGCTTTCTCGGTCACCTTTTGCTTCTATATCTTCATTACCTCTTAAGATATCTTCAAAAGGCTGCTTTCCTCCTCTATCTTCATGAACTTCTCACTTATCTGCAACAAGCCTCTGCTGCAACTAGTCCTCCTGGCTACAATCTTACCTCACTAAGCTCTCCTCACTTAATCTTTTGGTAGGCACGGGTCCTCTGTCTGGAACCTCCCATTTAGCAACACCTTTGCTCCTTCTAGGCTTCTACAATCTTTCACTCTCTCTTGAGAACACTTCAGTTTTCCTCTCTCTCCAATTTCTTGTTGGATTCTTCAGGTCCACTGCCACTTTTCTATCAGAGTATTCTCCTTACTCTGTCTTCAAGAACACATCTAGTTCCCTTCTCATAGCTTCTCTTGTTTTCACCTGTGCATTAATATATAAACACACATTCTCAATTTAAAATAGAACATAACATATTACCTCTCTTTCAAGACCTCAGTATGACATTGTTTCACCCATTCTTCCTCTGCCTTGAATGGATTGTCCTCTGTTTTGTCTCCAAGTCCTCTTTCCTTCAGAACTTGCATTAAGCAATCTTGCTTTTTCTTTCGTTTAAGGAATCCTCTGTTCATGCATATTCCAAGCCTCTGCTAGAACTACTACCCATCATCTTTGTGTATCTTCTTCTATCAAATTAGAATTTGATTCTCCTCTTGCCTACGTAAACATCTTTACACATAACTCTGCTTTTAATTCTTTCACATAGAATTTTTTTGTTGTGTAACCCCAACTGTTTCACTTACAATTCTACTCTAACCTCAGTTCTGTTCTAATACAACTCTATTGTGATTACAAATCTGCTCTGTTACCACTAATGGTGCAAGGTTACCCCCACACATACCCACAAATTGCATAAGAGTGCATAAACACAACTATCCCAGGCATTTGACTCACAAAGGAGTCAAAATTTTATATTTATATATGGTTAAGGCCCTTCGCCACCAGTTCCTTTGTATCAGAACCCAATCACCCCACCAAAACCTCTCTATCGGAACCTTTAACTAGATCTCAAGCCTTTGTATAAGACTTTATTAAAGTCTTCGTTCATAATCCTTCTATAGGGATTTAAAAACCCTTCAACACCTTTTCATAATGATATAAATGCATAAGCACATATATATCAACCACCCCTCTTAAACCTTGGTTAATATATATATTTATACACAGTAACCTTCATTCGTGCAATTTCCTTATAAATACATTTACAAAGAAAAACTATGCAAATATACCCCTTTCTATTTTTCGTACAGCTTGAGCAGAGATTTTGAGGTTTAACTTCATCGCAATCACTATCGGCTATTTCAACTGGCCTTACCACATATGTGGTTCATCAACCCTCTGACTCCGATATGTGACTATTGGAGTCGTTAATTATATGTTCAAGCTTTTAAACACTCACACAACTCTTTAAAAATATACAAAGGATTTACCTTAACCTTCTGCCCGTACCAATATAAAGTGGACTTAAAAGCTTATACACTGTAGCTCAAAGTGATGTTAGGTCTGTTCATCCATCGGGCCTTTACATTATCGCAAGCCTCTTTCCAATGCCAATTCTTGATCTTCCTATGCCTCTGATCATCGATTAGCACTTCATCTCTTTCGGTGTATTGACGTTCCTTCACATTAGGCCTTGACTTCTTCAAACTACCGATCTGACTAGTTTTCTGGGCCCGATAAGGCTATCAATTGGCCCCTATAATATTTCACATCTAGAACTCAACTTGAACTCTGTTTTGCACTAATTTTCAGTGTAAACTGGATTTTGGGTTGCGAGACCTAATCTCCATAAAGAATTCTGCTGATGCAATGTTTCGCCTTCCTCTTTAGCAAAATCATCTAGACCGTTGATCCATGTGATCAAATGGCTCTTGTGCACTTGATAACTTACTACATCACTCTTTTGTTTGCTTAGTTTTTTTCCACGAAGTCTTCATCTTCCCATGGTTTAGCTTCTCCTCAAAGGGTTTCTTCAAAGGTTTTGGGTCTTATGTTTCCATTGCTTAACTACTCTTCTAAACTCAACTTCTTGAGCTATCAACTTCTCTTCCTCTCCAGATCACTTCTCTGATGTTTCAATTGGATTTGATGATCACTTACAAATTTTCTAAATCATTCTCCTCTCTATGCTTCGCCTTCATTCTGCCTACATATAATTATTGCAGAATGCCAATTCATAACAATTTCAACACTCGAAATACACTTCTCCAGGGTCAAAACCAAACTTTGCATTTATAAAAATACACAATGATTATAGACTAAGACTCTCTATATCTCATACAAGCCTGATCCTCAACTATTCGTGGCCTCTTTTCTTCTTTTCCTGCCTGTAGGCTTACATATATTTATAGAACATGCAGGTTCATCGCACATATATTTATATGGAAACATTGGATCAAATCACTGTAAAGAATCCAATCACATCCTTTCCTCAAATCTCTCAACTAAGGCCCTAAAGCTTGCTATAGAATACATATGGCAGATTACATTTAATTAATTCTTCTAGAGACTTATCCATTCCATCATTTAAGCTCTGTTTTAAACAAAAAGTCCCCTTGTTTAGCTCAATGGTCAAGGTCTGCTTTGGATTCTTTTGTTTGATTGGGGGGGTTAGATTCTTTTGCATCAATAGTGCAAGAATATTTAGCCTATGGACAACCCCTATAATAATAAAAAACAAAATAATGTAGTTGGAATATTTTGTCTCTTTTAGCCTTCAGGGATTACCTGGCACACAATTTGTCAAAAGCATAGACAATCAGTCCAACAGAAAGAGATTAAAAGATCAATAAGGTTGTGAACTATTAAATAGAAATTTAATCTGCTAAAGCATCAACAATTCCAAAGCATTTAGAAAAATAGATGCATGCCCTCAAGTTCCCCCTAGATTAGTTTTGTGTGGGCTCCCATCAGCTTTGGATAAAGAGCAATCATGACCTCCATCGCTTAGATAAGATCTATCAAATTTCTCACTTGTAAGAGGCTAAGTCGAAGGATCTGCTAGCCTTTAAATGTTAGATTTCTGCAAGATCAAAGAGAAGTTTTAATGCCTCTACTTGGATTTGAGTGGCACCCTCTTCAAAAAATTTCATTATCCAAAATAGAGATATTTAGCTCTTTCCTAATGGAGATTCTTAGGTATATAATCTATACATCAAAATCATTGGTGCATGCCTCTATCAAGAATCCTCTAATCTTTCTTCATCCCCCTCCACACCAGCGCCCGCCCCCCCTTCTTCCTCCTTGTTCTACTTTCAAGACACTTTTGAGGAGCTCCCACCCTAGAGCTTAAGATAGACTTCATTAGATCATCAAATAGAGAAACTCTAAGAAGGCCCAATGCTAGAGAAAAACTACCTTAGCATAAAATATGACTCTCCAAACTCTACCATGAAACCAATATTCTATTTGCTGTTTCTTCCTCCTAGCCTTGTGTTAGCAAAGATGGGTCTCCTCAATCTAAGGCTCCTCCTAGGCTCCATCCTGGGATTACGAAGTCAGCCTCCATAAACCCCATGCACTATCCTAATGACCCTCTCATAAAATGCATCAGATCCTTCACAATGATTGAGGGCTTGCATGTCGACACCTCTCCTCTCCCGTCCCCTCTCTTCCAGCCTCAACTTCTAGTTCCATAACCACTTGACATGTTCTTATGGAGATTTCACTATATATTCATTGTTTGTCTTTGCCATTCTCTTTCTTGGAATATATTAGCTTCTTTTAGTTCTATTATTAGACATTTCCATGTTGTTATCATGGTAGCTATAGCAGTTTCCTTAGCATTCGCACAACGAATGACATTGGAAGTAATCTTTTAGTCCCACTGACTTAATATCCGTGATCATTCATTGGGGAATGAGAAAATTATCCATCTTATATTATCATGGCATCATATAAATGCTAGAAAAAGGAAATAAGTAATTAGAACCCTACCATACTAGTATGAAAATAATTATTCTTTACAAAATTATTTTTCTTTTTGGGGGAGCTTATTATGGTGCCTAAAGATTGAAGAAAGGAAAAGGGAATTACAATGTGCACACATGTATATAATAGTGGGGTGCATTCTAAAGCCTCACTGAATATGTAGGTGATTGATAACTTTGTCTGTATTTGCGATGATAGTTTGCACACATGTATATAAAAGTGGGGTACATTCTAAATATTGACTGAATATGCAGGTTATTGATAACTCTATCTATATTTCTAGAGAGAGAGTGTGTGTTTTCAATTCATATCCTACTAATATATCCACGAGACCTTTTTCGGTATCATCTTAAGTCAGGATTGATTTTGATTCAGATAAAATAAATGCTAAAATCAATTCATATCCTACTTGTATACCAAAACACATTTTTCAGTCCCAGCTCAACTCAAGATTGAATTGCGTTCAGATTAAAGAAATGCTAAAATTAAGTATCATTAAATTATCCCGTGTAGGATCTGATATATATGGAAGCATTTAGTTTATTTTAATCCCCCAAGAGTTTTTGAGGAGAAATGGGTATCTTGGAATGAGACCATAGAAGTGCTCGCGACGATTGACATGTTGCTAAATAAGGCAGTTAGGTCGAATATTCTTGAATCCTCATCAGAGACATTACCACACCCATTATTACATCTCACACTAACATTTTTTGGCAATATTACTTGCACTAAAATTTCATTCGAGGAAATAGAAAAAGATTCAAAAAACACCCAGAAGCCTATCGTGATGAATTTTAGCCGTTTATGTATGAATTTGAATGTCTTAGTGGTAAATAAATACAATTAGGTAGTATAATGGATATGTGTGTGCTATTTTAAATAACCATGCTTAGGCCTCCTGAAACCAAGCTTGGAAGGAAGATAGATTTCCTCCTATGAAATAAACATATGCATGCCTCCTCAAAACAAGCTTGAGAACGGCATAAATTTACATGGTCTTCCTTGATCCTAGCCTTGCACCTTGCCAACACTTCTCGAGTATATTTCAGTACGAGGGAAAAATATTTCTACAAGCTTTTGGATATCTCTGAAATATATGAAGCATGTCACTCCAACTGATATGTGGGACTATTGGTTTCATTGGTTATTTCTGAAAATCATGGATGCTTCTCAGACATAGTAAATCATATTGGCTTCAATTAGATAAATGTGGCGAATACTAAGAATTTCACTAGGATGTCTACAATTTTTGTTAAGAAACTGCATGCGTACCACACATGTGATCGCTCTCCTTCTGTATAAATTCTGCAAACATGACTGTTGTCACAAGAAGACCTTTAAATCAAGCAAAATAATCAGTTTGATAAGAACAAATCTCAGTAACAATAATGAAAGGCAAAGAGGACCGAGGAAGATACCATAGGCATGACCAATAATATATTTATATCTAAAGTCGATGGTGAGTGGCAAGTAGATGCACATGAGAATCCCATTTATTTATGTAATGTATATTTTACCATACATCAGCTTTTGAGGTGTGCATAACTTACACCCATGGAAGACAAATCAAGCATGAGTATAGATTCATTATTGAAAAGGTATATGAGATGACTTCCTGACTTCCCACTATTGCTGCCAAGTTAGCCACTATGAAGCTTGGCCATAATTCAACTTTTACATATAATTCATTTTTAGATTAACACTCATACAAGTGTCCTAGTTTTTGATTCAAAATTCTTGTTAGAAAAGAAACTTTGGAAGTGTTGATGACCCCAATATGACCAAATTGTTTCAAAAGTCTACAAGTCTCTCCAATTCAGTGAAAAAGCATATTCTATGCTCCTTTGTTATATAAAATACAACTTCCCATCTTTTCAATATCTTCAGGGCATAATGGACTTATATGCTATCTTGATGAAAATGTGCTCACCTAGTACCAGCATATAGAAGTTTCTCTGTATGTCCTCTTTGAGTTGGGAAATAAATGCAACCTCCCCCATGTATGGGAGAATCAAACAAGGATAGAGAACTCCTACGAAAACTATCTGCCATTACATACCATATTTTAAATTGATTATTTCTTGTTGGATTTAAGTGTAGTGGAACCAAATACATTTTCTCACCTTCATTGCCATCTATGAGAAGTGTCCTAAATCAACAAACATAGACTTATCACCTACCAATCATCCCTGATATTCTTCAATATAAGCACAGAAAATAAAGTTTCTTTTGTAATTAAGAGCTAAAGATATTTTGGTTTCAGTTGTAGTGCCATCCATTTGTTTAAGCTCTTTTTATGTTGATGTGTAGTAGGTGGATCGTTGCCCCTCTCTATCTATCATGCAAGGGTTATTGTCCTTGGGGATAATTCATTGCCATCTTGTTGGTTGTTTTCTTGTGGGGTGACATGGGTGGTGATACGTTGAAGTTTTAACAAACGGTGTCTTTTTCTTTAATTCACCACCTAATGGAGCCTGATTGGTAGCTGGCACATGTTGTGGTGTGTACTGTTGTTTCTTATCTTCCAATATTACTTCAACCGCTGAGTCCTCATTTGATGTATCAGTACCTGTAACATTTTTTGCTTCAGCCTCCTTGGATTCTCCTTGTTTTTCTGGTATCTGGTTTGATGTTTGTGTTTGGTTATTGACCATTAAAGGCTCATTATATGATGTGTCAGTGTCATTAAATATTTGTGCTTCTTCTTCCATAGTCTTTGCTTGTGTCTTAATAGAAATATCCTATAATGTTATTTTCTTCTTTTTATACCAGAGTTTCATGAATTTCTTCTGGATATTAATATTAATAGTACCCACAGATTCCATCCAAGGATATCTCAAAACAACATCCATGTTATCCATATCTGAAATATAAAAATCACAATGCAACACATACTTATCCATAGAAAGCTTCAAATCTTTATAAACTTGAACATCGTCATCATCAACCTGTGTGTTCAATGTGTTTTGTTGAAACTTGCAATTTTTTGCCAAATTAACATTGATAAAATTATGCTTGCAGCTAGGATTTATAGACACAATGATCTTCTCCTTCTGAATACATCCATGAATCTGCAATAAGGAGATACCAATAGAAAACAACCCTTTAGGTTTCTTGGTTTCCTTCTTTCTTGTAAAAATAAAATCTTTGCTAGGTT
The DNA here is from genome assembly GCA_000404065.3 of Pinus taeda. Lineage (NCBI taxonomy): Eukaryota > Viridiplantae > Streptophyta > Pinopsida > Pinales > Pinaceae > Pinus > Pinus taeda. The sequence goes on along the minus strand of APFE030376670.1, from coordinate 28,547 downwards.
GTGTGCTTGTCTGTCTGAGCTTAGTAAGAGGATCCAAAAAATTAGATTTAGGGTCAAAGCGGCCACAAATGGAGTTTTCGAGCATCTCCCAAGTAGTTTTCCTTGGATAACATTTAGAATGCGACTACCACCATTGCCATCTTTCTTGGTACAAGTAAATGGATGCCACATGTAGTTTAGTTTCATCATCTACGATGTGATTCAAAGTGAAATATTCTTTCATTTGTGCCAGCCATATTTCCAGATTAGAGCCATAAAATTTGTACATCTTCATCAAATTTCAATCTAAGAACTGGAATTTCAGATTCGCATTGCGGTTATCTTGCCTTCACAATTTTTTTTGAAAAAGATTTGATGTTAAATCAGCGATATCTACCTCATCTGTACTCTGATTCGATTGATTTTTTTTTTGGAAATTGGGTATATTTTCACAAAGAAACCTGATCTACAATTATATTATGCAAATATTGCCCCAGAACATATCAATCTGATCTGCAAACTTGCAAACCCTAAAAATGTCTACAACACAATTGATTCAGCGATATCTCCCTCATCTAGACTCGGATTCGGCTGATTGTTTTTTTCAAATTTGGTATTTTTTACCAAAAACTCAGATCTGTAATTAAATTCTATAGATTTTCCACCAGAACGTATAGATCTGATCTGCAAACTCACCGCCCTGAAAAATGTTTATAACACAGTTGAATTTAAATCAGTGATATCTCCCTCATCTGGATTCTAATTCGGGTGATTTTTTCTTTTCTTTTCTTTTCTCTCTCTTTTTTTTAATTTTTATTTTTTATTTTTTTAGATTGGGTTTTATCACAAAAAAACTCAGATATGGAATTACATTTTGCAGATTTTGCTCCAAAACATATATATCTGATCCACAAACTCTTCGCCCCTAAAAATGTCTGCAACATAGCTGATATTTAAATCAGTGATAACTCCCTCATCCGGACTCCGATTTGGCCGATTGTTTTTTCAAATTGGGTATTTTTTTGTAAAGAACCCAGATCTGCAATTAGATTATGCAAATATTGCACCATAGCATACAAATCTGATCTTCAAAGTTGTTTCCCCAAAAAGTTCCTGCAAAATAATAATAAAAAATTCTTCTTTGCCCAAGAAAGTGCTCTGATACCACTTTTTATAGATCTGACCCGAAAATATATGAGAATACAAATATACCCAAGAAATAATAAGATATAAATAGATAGCAATGCTTCAGTTTATTAATAGAACCCTTAAGGTAGGTCAATACCATACATTCACTCCTTAATGAAGGAGAACACTCCATAATCCATACACCTATTCATACAATAATCCTTGACCTCTCTCAATGGGGAGTCTCTAGCCTCTATATAGGTCTCATACATACAATACCATGGGTCATTACCATGGTTCCCTGAATACCATCTATCTAATTCCATGAGCTTATTACATTATTACTAACTACTTATGGTCCCTTACATAATATGGGTTAACCACCTTATTTATTACTGTAGCCCATCCCATTATTAGATTATTCCCTTCGGAACGTCTCTTTGCTATAAGGGAATTTTGTAAGCCTTGACAATCATTTGCTGAAAACATTAATTTACCTTTTTAAAGATTTTGTAAGACATACTAATAAGCTAGACTAGCTTGGATCCTTTTCTCATAGGTGATTTATAGAAAGTTAAAAAAAAAAAAGACAAATTTGTAATGCAAAATACTATGCCTCTAAAAGACTCTCAGCGATCCACTTTGTTCTTACAAAGGATATTAAACATGCAATAGGCTCGGATGGCTCTGAAAACCTTAGCCACAAATTTAACAAAGGGCATTGTACCTATAGAATGGGTAAGAATTTTTCCCCTTATAACACTCATCTTGAAATAACCCTAGTGCTCAAACAATGGAGTAAGGATTAATTAACCTCAACTCAAGGTAAAAAAGTTGAGAAAATATCGACAACCTTAAAGGTAAACAAAAAAACTTACCCGTTAAAGCAGATAGGAGGCATAGAGACACAACAAATCACATGGATTTGCATGACAGAATATGAAGAATGGTTTTGCCTTCAGAACATTGTTTAACCAATATAAAGATGAAAACTTTTTTTTAGTCATGGAACCAAAGACATTTGGTCACCTTAATTCACAACTCTGAGAAGTGTGCCAAATCAGAAAACATAGCCTCGGCTCCTGTCTACCATGACTAATATTCTTCAATATAATCACACAAAATAATGTTTCTTATGTAATTAATAACTAAAGAGTCAAACGAAAATGCCTCTCTCTAAAAACATTAAAGAGGGAAACCTGTAATGCAAAGGACTATGCCTCTAAGAAACTCTGAGCTATCTACTATGTTCTTCTGAAGGAAGCTAAACATGTATTAGGGTGAGATGGGTTTGAAAATTTCTACAACCTTAAATGAAAATAAATAACTTACGAGTTAAACTTACAGATAAGAGGCATAGAGAAGCAATGCATGGCATGGGTTTTCATAGTAGAATGGGTTCAAATGGGTTTGCATCTAGAACCTTGATTAACCAACATAACGGGTATGGGAACAACCATCTCAGAAACCCTTCCAACTACCTTCAATCCAATGATTTGACATTCTCCAATAGTCTACGATATAATCCAATGGTTCAAAATGATGACAAGTGTGAAATACTTCTCAAAGGGAATGTCTTACGATGTAAATATACATATCACATTAAAACATATAACATATAAATAGTACTTATAAATTAACACCTATTTTACCTTATAAATTAAAATAATATATGACATATAAATATTACTTAAAAATTAACATCCATTTCAACATATAAATTAAAATAATGATTGCATAAACATCTTTAAATTTAATTAATAAGTGATAAAAATTTAATATTTTACAATATAACAAGATTATACCCAGAAGAGAAAGACAGAGAGAGAGAGGGAGAGAGGGAGATGAGGGAAGAAAATCATAATGCCATGGGATAACACCATGGTTTATCAATACTATGGGCCATATATGCTTTTCATTATTATGTTACAGATCTAGGCTTTTAATTATTCAATTACAATAACATGGTCCAATACCATGGCTTATCAATACCATATGCCAAAAAAACATAACTTATTTCAAAATCAAAATATTTTTCAAATACTTTATTTTAATTTAATTTTATAACATTTTTTAATTAAATCTAAAATGAAAAAGGTTATAAGTACTATTGAGGTATATCTAAACCCTCCATCCTCACAAGTACTAAAAATATCCCATAGAGAGGATAGATGCATTTTAACCAAGAATCAAAGTAGAGAGAGAAAACAAAGTGACTAACAATGATAGAGGAAAGAAAGTGCATAATTCTTTTAAGTCTTTTATTATTGTATTTTCTTTGACATGATTGATCCAAAATATAGATTTAATATTTAACAATCAATTATATATATTTTTAATTTAGATACTTTTTAAAATATAATACAATAGGATCATATTTAAGAGAGATAGTGAGATGGAAGGGGAATAGAGTGGGGGAGAGAGACAGATGCATTGATTTTAGTGTAGATGTTGACTTCTGATTTGATACAACTAGATGTATGATTTACATTAATTTAGAAGTAATTAGATTAGTAATGTGCATTTATTTTAGTGTAAGCACATCTCTTCCCCCTCCATCTATATCTCTATCTCCAATTTTCTCTCCTTCTTTATCTCTTTATATCGCCCCCCAAACATACACACTCTCTGTCCACATCTATCTATATATATCCCTCTCCATCCTTTTTCCACTCCCTTTCTCTCTCTTTCCCTTCTCTCTCAACACTTCTCTCTCATATCTATATCTTTTCCTCACCCCCAAAACATGAAAACTCTCTCTTAGTGTGCGCACATAAACATTATTCATGAAGTGAATTGATTTATTTGTTACAATAATTCAACCATAAATACAATACTTGAATTTTTATCTTAAATAAAATGTTCTCTTACCCAAAATGTCTTCTTCTTAAAACTATAAATTGTTCGTAATTCACTATATTCTTATTATTCAAATTTTCTATTGTTCAAGATTCTTACATTGTCACTTTGCACTTGAACATTTTATTTCATCATTTTTCATCATTCATGTTACTAAGAGTCTCTCTCATATTAACAAACTTAAACAAAGTTAAAGTTAAATTGACCTATTAAACATATTTAGCATATTTAAAATAATCAAAATAATTATATGTTCAACAAATTTTGTATGACTCCACACGACTGAAACCAGCGTAGATCCATCTTAACTTCAGATCTATCAAGATTCTAGAGGGATCAAATCTCTCAAGGTGCAAACATTTCCTCAAGTTTTGCACTCAAAAAAAAGTTTGCACCTCGAGATATTTAATCCCTCTCGGGGCTTGATAGATCCTAGGTTAAGATGGATCTAAGTTGGTTTACAAAACTAAATCATCATGAACCATTAGATATGTAAGAACTTCTCATCAAATCATTATGAAAGTCTAATCAAGCATATAATCCAAATCCTTCATCAAATCATTATCAAATTCTATTTAAGCGTGTAATCCAAATCCTTGATCCAAATCCATGGATCCATAGATAATGAGTATTATGCAAAAAATATTATTTTGTTTTGACATTCAAAGGTTTAGTTGTTGCATGTGTGTTTCTTACATTTTCAATTATGTTTCTTGCAAATTAAAAACTAAAAAATCAATTATATTTTTGTGAATTAAAAGCTATGAAATCAACTATGCTACTATGTTGCCTATACATCCATATAATTTCTACTTCATTACATATAAAAAATATTAATTATTAATTTATTTTATGAAAAGATAAAAGAGTTTTTTTTTTCAATTAAACAAAAGATTTACCTAATGTAAATATGGAAACATGTTTTACAATCTTTAAAATTAAATTAACACTTAGGCCTCTAATATTCATATTTTTGGTTTCACAGCTCAAAAATCTATATTTCCAATTTTAAAATCTAATTTGCAAATAATCCTTCAGATCATTTAAGGAAATTGAATTAAGATGCGAACACTCTTCCTTTCCTAAATTTACATGCACCTCCAGCTAATGTCTGTAGTGCGATGCAAATAGCTATGTTTATGGTAATAATGGTGGATTTGAAATCAGTGACTAGTGAAGATTGCAACGATATTTCAGTCAAAAGTCGTGAACTCTAATGTATGTAGGGTTATTCAAATTTAATCCATGATCTATCTCGAATTTGAATCTACTTAGAAAATCATTCTGTGGTTTTCGATTTTTAACAATTTTAGACATATTTAAGTGCCATTTCTGCTATAGAATTACATTGATACTTGTAAAACAAAGAAGCTCGCTTGCACTTCAGCTGGGCCATGAAGATCTCTACTCTAAAAATTGAGTTAGATGTATGCTCCAATGTTGAATTATCTAACATAAATCAAGTAGATATTCCAGTTATAAGACATCACAATTTTAGATATATTTAAGTGCCATTTCTACTTTAGAATTACATTGATACTTGTAAAACAGAGAAGCTCACTTGCAGTTCAGTTGGGCCATGAAGACCTGTACTCTAAAAATTCAGTGAGATGTACGCTGCAATGTAAAATCATTGAACATAAATCAAGTAGATATTCTAGTTATAAGACATCAAGTATATATTCCAGTTACAAGTTTCAAAAATTCCCATAACAAAAATTATGCCACTAGAAATTCTGACACTTGCCCGTGTTTTATAGTGTGTTGTATTAGAGCGTACTACATCACTAAGCTTTGCCAAACATCTTGGAGACCAACTTCTTAAAAGTTACATAGCACTATAACTTACTGTAGAATTGCCCACTGAAAGCATTAGCATATACTAATGTTGTTTCTCACAAATGATCTCCAAGCATGCCCCATGAAGGCAGAAATTGGTCTCATGACAATTAATGGGTCTCAGGTCTCCATTTTCTGTGTAGTAACTTTTATCAATTTGTTTAATAAGATTAGTAATATATGTTTATATATGTCTATCAAATCAATTTTGTTTGCTAGCGTTACAATATTTCTATGAAAACCTATGAGTTCTCACAGTGAGAAAATTTCATAGGTAACATGAAAAAGATGTCAGGAACACTAAAATAAGATAAAGAAAGTTTTAAGCTAGTGAAATGTTAACAAATTATTTTTTTTAAATTAAAATAAAAAATATTTTAATTATTTATAAAGTTAAATTTTATAATTTGTCATGGCCAATGTAAAATTAATAGTAGTCAACAAGGAAAATCCATTTCTAGAGCCTCATCTAGAGAGAAACTAGTAATATTTTTTTAATTCTTTATAAATTTAAACCTTATGATTTTCCATTTCTAGAGTCCTACCTAGAGAGACTAGTAATATTTTTTTAATTATTTATAAAGTTAAACCTTATAACTTGCCATGGCCAATGCAAAACTAATAATGGTCAACGTGGAAATCCATTTACTTCATTATACATCTTAAGTTACTAAAGTTAAAAAAATTATAAGAAATAACTTAATTATAACTTTATTTAAAATAATTACTATTATTATTAATAATAGAAATAATATATATATTAAACACAAATATCTTTAGAAAAAAACTTGTACAAGATTCTTAACCATCTATATTGATCCCACTTTGTTATGGAGATTATAGACTTTATTATGATACCATCAACCAATACAATGGCTAATCAATACCACATGCCAAAAAAACCATAACTCATTTCATATAAGATAGGTTTATGTTACATTTCTTTTAATTAATGAATTTACCTAAAAGGGAAAAAAAAGAGTAGCTACTTTGAAAATAAATGTCTACTTTTGATTTATGTAATTACTAAGAATATTTTAAAATATTCTATGGAGGTGAAATCCCTATCATCCACTTAATAATTTTTGATAATTAAATTAAAAATTTGAAGCTCAAATCTGAAAGAGATACATTTATTAGCATAATTATTAATAAGTAAATTGGTATTGTGAGCCGAGTGATGAGACGACAATAAATAGAATAAAAAGAGATATAACCATTGAGGAAAATAAAATTAAAATCTAAGGAGGGCCAAAGGTAAAAGGGTTTGATGTAATAAAATGAAAGTAATCTAATGAGGGTGAAATTTAAAAATATGTACTAAAAATTAAAAAAGAGGGAGGGAGGGTAAGTTATTAAAATATTGAATTAAAACTTAATTATACAAAACAAAAATAACTATGAAGAAAAAATTTGTTGGAATAGAGAAGGAAAGGGGGAAATGGGGTAAAAGTTATATAAAATGTTAATGATAAAATAAATTTAATAAAGGCAATAAATTAAAAGTAAATATTATATAAAAGGAGGGGGGAGAATATAGATAAATAAGGGAGTTGGGTAGGTTGGGGGGTGAGGTTTAAAATATAGTCTACCAAGGGTGTTTTGGTGTGGGGTGGGGAGAAGACTAAAAATTGAAGAAGGAACATATATTAGAAAAGCAAATATGTGAAAATAAAGGGAAATAGAGAAGGGAGAAGGAAAATGGGGATAAAGGAGATCAAATAAAAATAGAAAGGAGGAGGGATAAAAATATAGGGGTAGAAAGAGAAAGCAATATAGGTTATAATCGAGAAAGCTCAAGAAAGGGGGAGAGGGGAGACTATAAAACACACCAATTGATAAGATAATGGATGACAAGTTTCCAATATTGGTCTATCATCTATCCTCTATTCCCCTTGTCGATTTCTGACTCAGAGATGGAACATGCATCTAATTCTGAAGCCTTTAGCCTGACCACCAGTGATTGCTTAGCTGGACACTCACTTTTGTTGTGAGTGGAGCTTTCCGCTTTTATGGAACTCACACCACTTTCCCGTGTTCTTTTTCGGCTTCCGGCACTGTTCTTTCCTTGTGGCTTTCGTGAGTTGTCCTAAGCTGCCCCGCCTTGGCTTTTTCCTTTATTCTACAGTTTGGGGACACCTTTCCCCTGCTTCAAATTCGTAGATCCAAAGTCTCATTTCTTCTGTTTAAACTTTTGCTCGATCTCGACGGCATATCGGTATGTCTTGCTAAGCAAGGAGATGTTCAGGAATTCTATTTCATCCTAGACGTACTTCTGTAGGAAGCATCGATATTTGAGTACCAAATGCTACTCCAAATCCTTGATACCCAACTATGTGCAAAGGGTATGAAAAATATTGGTAAACTCCGGAACGTCTTTGTCCCTTCCCTGCTGCAGCATGGTCCACTTTATGTATTGATCCTTATAGCTTCCGACAAAGTATTACTGATCCTTCATGGAAGCCTCGAATGAATTCCAAGTGGGTTCTATTGAAAACAGTGAGGCCGTACTTTCATCCTTTTGCTCGCAGTAGGTTTCCCACTAGTCCTTGACTTGGGGGTGGCTTTAAGAAGAGCGAAAGTAATCTTTTCCCACGCAAAAAACTCATGAACAAAAAAATACCCTTCTAGCATATTTAACCATTTATCTATGACGTCTCCATTTATATGACCCTCAAATATGGGAATTTCAAAGTTAACTTGTACCTTAAAGGGTGTGGCACTTCCAGAGTAGCTGCTGAAAGTAGATGTGTCACCTCTGGGTAGCTGCTGAAGGATCTGGGCAAAGTTGTCCATCATCGCGTTACTTTGTTGCTCGAGGGCCTCTTTGAGCAATATTTTGATAGAATCTCCTACCGTGTCGTCATTCTTTTCATCTGCCATGGGAGGCCATCGGGATTTGTGAGGTTGGTGTTGCAAAGGTTCAACTAGTTCAAGCCCTGACTCCTTATATCCCAACCTCGTTGGGGACATGCAGGGAAAAACAGAGAAAGTGCATACCACTCTGATACCATTGATCCAGATTTAAAAATGAATGCAATAAAGTACAAAAATAAACACAAATACAGAGATACAACAGAAATAATACTTCATTTTATTAATGGAGAATACTGAAATATGCTTACAAACAGAAATGGAAATAAACTAGCTCGGGCGATGGTAACTTACCTCTAAGAAGAGATGTGGCAGCTACATGCCTCTGAACTCCCTTACAATGATGCTCAAGGGCCTTTTTATTATTGAACAATAAGACAAAACCCTAAACAACCAAAAACCTAACCCGAGGAGATGTAACACCAAGAGTTTATGGACCCTGTTGGGGTGAGTTGGACAGTGACTTCTCGGGGTCACGACTTGGTCATATTATCTTCGTTTGACATGCATGATAACCCATTGGAAAGATCTCCTTGAGGAATATGAAAAAAAAGATGTTATAAGACAAAAAGTCATTGGCGATAGATTTCAAAAAAATGTCGTTTAGGGCCTCAAAACGGCTCCGAAAGTTTTGGGACCGAAAAACTTCTAAAAATAGTAAACTATGCTACAATTAAGGAAACTGAAAAACTGAAAGAAGAATTGGTGGGGGTCCAAGTGAAATTGGCAGGTGGCAACCAATATCCACCTGGATCACTATATATTTTTTATTTATATGCATCATTTTCCATAATTTTGACATATATATATTTCAATTTATATGCACATCCTTGTATGTCATCTCTGTGGAGATACTCTATGTACCCACTTGCATCTAGGAATTATCTAATCATTAACAAAGAATTTGACAATCCCAAATTTACAAAAGCTAAGAATTTTTAATACAATATGAAAGCTAAGTTGAAAAAATATAAATATTTTTAAATTTTGAATAGTTAATTAGAAATCATTTAAACTTATACTATTATTTAAATACATATGACTAAGCCAATTTCAATAATTTCTAATTTCAATAATTTTAAATATATATTTATTTAGTTGGAATTTTTAAATACAACTTAACTTTCATTTTTTAATATATTTTTCTATAATAATTATGTAAACTATAAATAACTTAAGACTAAATCATTACATTAACTTAATAACTTAAAATATCAACAGTGGTTCTTCAATTTTATCCTGCTTTCACTCTTCTTGTGAATCACCCAATTCTAAACGAAGAGAACAAATAACATCATTTTTAAATTTTTTAAGAAAAATATTGATTTATGCACTCATAAGTTCTTCATTGGATGATTTTTATATCTCTGTAGCAACATCAAAACTCCTCATTGAAAGATTCCTCCAAATACCATATATTTGTTCAAGAAGATTTTATATTTTTTCATCACATTCATGAGTATATGGGGGGGTTCTTACTAAACAGAAGAAAAAAGTTTAAAAATGTGTATGATAGAAACAAAAAATTGCAAGAAAAACTAGGTGAAAAAGAAAACCAAATTAGAGCAAGTCACTAAGGTTAATCCCCTAAGCACCTCCCCAACAACGACACCAAAGTGTTGGGTGCAGTAGATGGTGTCTTAATGGACCAAAATTTAATTTCAATATGAGTTTGCTGGGCTTTGATACACAACATTGGAAATGGCAGACAAAGCCTTCACCAAACCTGCAAAACAAAACCCTAATTTGCCTAGAAACTGTTCACTCCTTGAGCTCTTGAAGTACTGCAATTTTTCACTTTCCCCGTACATCCAAAAGAAAATTGTTGTGCTCCTAGTGTAGGAATCAAATATGTGATCTTACATAAAGAGAGAAAAGCATTCTTTGTTCTACTTCTTCAAATCGAGAGATGCCTCAAACCAAAGGTCCAAAACAGTGTTTCAATCCAAAAGAAACATTTGCAACAGGGATGACATAACAACACTCTTAACATAAAAACCAAGTTGGAATAAACAATGATGAAATACCAATAAATCCTCAACAAATATTGGTATAATACTTATTCCAAATGCATATCAATCAATGAAATCAAACAAAAGGATCAAAGAAGATAATCACTCAGACTTGCATACTAGTCCAAAGCTTATTAAAAAAATAAGTCAATATTGATTAACTTACTTCCTTGGTCAGATATAAATTCTTGAAATATTATGTTGTCACTATTCTTTTGGAAAAGGCATAAGGAAAATACTATTTGGTGTTGTTGATGGTTTCTTGGAGATGATACATGCTTGTGACCAAACTTTGAAAAAAATACAGGGTATGCACTAAAGATATGAAGCATTTTGGTTTGAATATATATATATAAACTCTAGTCTAAATTTGTAAAGCCAAATAAATTGAGAACAATATTACAAACTTTGCAACTTATAGTTTAATTTGACCACACGATATGGGTCATACACCCATTCAACAAAATACTTTATAATTCACCAAAATGCTTCATATTTCCAACCATCATGACCATATAATGTGTGGTCTCCACCCAATGATGTGTAAAGTATTTAAAGAGTACAATCCACTCAAAATAGTTTTGTGCGCACAGATGTATTTCATATCTTAAGGAAATGAATAAATATATTTATTTCGGATCTCAAAGAGTCCTTATAAATAAGGGAATGAATTGATCATAATTTTTTGAATGTACATAAAACATTCAAAGCGCAATAAGTCAACAAATTTGCTTTATATCTTACCTTTTGAATAATTTTTGTCTCATAGCAAACAAAACATCAATTTATCATTCCAGACCCACTACAAATTTGTCATTGTATTTAGTGATTTTGAGTGGATTTTAGGGTAGGAATATGCATAAATCTTGAATATTTTGTTCCTGTTGCAATTCGTGAATGGCCTTCTCTTAATAACAAGTTACAAGAATGGTTATGATATCATTTTTTATGAATATATAATATGTACCATGAAAACTCAACACCAAGACAATTATAGAGTATCCAGAATCCTAGATATAGACCAAACATAAATCAAAGATATATGTAGTTAGATGAGAAATGGAGGATATGAATTATGCACAAGAAATATTCTACTCTGAAATTAAAAGCGTAGATTAACATACCAAATGAAAAATATCAAGCATTTATGAACAAATATGAAACCTAGGTGAATGGAAGGACTAGAAAGAGGGAAACGAGGTAGAGGAAAACAAGTTGGGATGGGGGCCTCCTAACCAACTTATTGCTTCTTAAAATAAATCAGATAACAAAATCACATGTTGAATAAAAAATGAAAAGTAAAACTCGCCATAAGTTGTTGCACTGAAAATATTATTCATCCTTCTATATCATGGATTCTCAGTGTCCAACACCAAAAATGAATTTGGCCCCCAATCTAAACCAATAGCATAGTTTTAGAATAACATCACTGCCCTCCTTTTCGAAGAGCCATGACTTTTCTTTATATAAATATTTACAATACAAATGTAGTGTTAGGCAAGCCAACCCATTAAAAATAAGGTGAAAATTAATTTTCTAGCAATAGAGGTCCAATACAACCATTAACTAATCACATAAATGCATTTTTTACAAATCTAGGCAAGATCCTAAAATTCTAGAAATATTTCCCTAAAGAACCCCTCGTATATCCCAAACCATAGTGAATTTCGGAAAACAACCCACGCCTTAAATTCGTATGCTGGGAATGAACCCATGTTTTATAATTTTGATATTAGACTTCGTATACATGGAAATCGAGGAGAAAGTTTGCAATTTGAAAACTACATGAATTTAGGGCTGAGTTATTAATTATTTTCTAAAAATTGATCCATACAACCTGGGTGAATTATTACTCATTTTCAGGTGTTAAAACATCATTTTGGCAAAATCCATCTTCGGTTTTCCTCGAAAATGTGTCAATCTATCAAAGACACAAATTGGTGTAGGAAGGAACCTAAGACTAGTGCATGCAAAACCAAAGAATTAGTGAATCACCATCAATGGAGGAAATTGCATTTTACCTTAACTAAATCTAAAAATTGTCTTTGACAAGAACGCAACATAACCTTCAACATGAGTTGAAGTGTCTCGACTTCCTAACAAGTCCCTAAACTTTCATATGATGGATCATCAAATTTGGGTTGCTTAGAAATATCTACAATGTATGTTTTAACCCAGTACAAAAATTACCTGCATACAAATTCTAAAACACAGAAAATAAATAATGCGAGAGCATAACACATAAAACACGTATACACAGATATTTTCCCCTGAATCCCAAAACTGAGTCTACCAAATTGATTTTTCATTATATTCCTTTCAATGTTATAATACATATTTCTACATGCCAAAGCATCCAATACCATGGACCAAAAACCATCGTGTCGAAAAACATGGACCAAAAAATCATGCACAAAACCATAGGTAGGTCTGCCCAACCTAACATAAGGTCCAAAACCAAAATTTTCCGGGGTGCTGCCCCAAACCCCATAGAGTGGGGTTACTTGCAACCCTCAAACCCCCTATGACTCCCACCGCTACATAATCGGCACAACGAAGGGGGGGCTTCGGGCCCTTTCTAACCCCCCAGGTTAACTACGTGGGCTAGTCATGGAAAGAATATAACGCAACCCAACATTCTCCCACTTGTTGTTTTCTTTCCACAGGGGGCCACAAGAGAACTTAGTCATTTATCCAGCCCTACAACACCCATTGTTTCTCTACACCAAGAGAACTTCTCAGAGCTTATAGATTTTGTCAATGCATCTGTAATATTCTTCAAAGTGTCCACCTTTACCAGCAACACCTTTTTGTCTTCCATTATATCCCTCACAAAGTGATACTGAACATCAATGTGATTTGTCTTTGAATGGTGAGGAGGGTTCTTTGCCATGAAAATTGCACTCTGGTTGTCATAGTCGATCCTTATAGCTCCCTGTACTAACCCCATACTTGAACACAATCTCTACAACCAAACTGCTTCCTTGCTTGGATGAGTGGCTACCATGTATTCTGCCTCTGTAGTTGATAGTGCCACTACAAATTGTTTCTTACTCATCCAACCGAATGCACCTCCAAATAGGTTAAACACATACCCACTTGTAGATCTTCTTTGATCCAGATCTCCAGCCCAGTCTGCATCAACAAAGCCATGAATATCCAACACTTTATCCAATCCTGGTCTTCCTTGGTAGCATAAACCATAATCACTAGTGCCACGCAAATACTTGAAAACTTGCTTCACTGTTGTCCAATGCTCCTTTCCTGGTTTTGACATAAACCTGCTCAATACTCCCACTGCATGTGCAATGTCTGGTCTAGTACAGACCATTGCATACATCAGGCTACCGACTGCACTTGCATATGAACACAGGACATGTCCTCTTCCTCTTCTTGTGTCTTGGGACACTGTTCAATAGATAACTTTACACCTACAGGAATAGGAACCTTCATTGGTTTACTATCTTGCATATTAAATCTCTGCAATATTATCTCGACATACTTCCTATGGTTTAACCAGAGCTTCCTCTTTGCCTAATCTTTTTTAATTTCCATGCCCAAAATATAGTTTGCAGCACCAAGATCTTTCACGTCGAATTTGGAGGACAATTGGGTCTTCAAATCCTAGATAATTTCTTTATCATTTCCAACCAACAACATATCATCCACATACAAGACCAAATAAATAACATGTTCACCAATTAATTTAAAATACACACAGTGATCTGTTTTGCTTCTGGTGAAGCCATGTCCCTATATAAATGTATCAAATTTCTGATACCACATCCTTGGTAACTGTTTTAACCCATACAGAGACTTCCTTAACTTGCATACCAGTTCTTTCTTACCCTTCATCGTAAAGCCTTCAGGTTGCTTCATGTAGATTTCCTCTTCCAGATCCCCATGAAGAAATGTTGTCTTCACATCCATCTATTCTACCTCAAAATCAAAAGCAACAACAACAGATAAAAGTAATCTAATATAAGTTACCTTGGCAACAGGAGAAAAAATATCACCAAAATTAATTCTCGGCACCTGGGAATAACCTTTTACTACCAACCGAGCTTTGCATTTCTCCATCTTTCCTTCTGCATTTGTCTTCTTCTTGTACACGCATTTGCTGCCAATGGGTTTCCTTCCAGCCGGCAACTCCACTAGATCCCAAGCCTCATTTTTGTGCAAAGATGCCATTTCATCAACCATGGCCTCTTTCCAGAGTGTTCCATCCTCTGAATCCACTGCTTCCTTTACAGTTCTGGGATCATCATCAGTAACAGACAAAGAAAAATTTGAAGAGAAAGCAAATGGACTATACCATTTTGGTTTCCTTCTTTCCCGAACTAATCTTCTCACACTCCAAGTTTGTGGCTCTTCATCTTCTGACTCCTCCTCTGCTGTAGAGTCTGATTCTTCCTCCTTTAGCTCAAACTCTATCTTCTTAGGTTCCTTTGGTTGGACTTCATGTTTGTTAACATCTTTCACCTCTTTGAACACCACATCTCGGTTGTACACAACCTTCCTTGTTATTGGGTTCCAAAGCTTATAACCCTTTAAACCATCCTCATACCCAATAAAGATGCACTTTTCAAATTTACTATCCAACTTGGTTTGTTTCTCCTTTGGAACATGTACATGTGCATCACATCCAAATACCCTCAGATGTGAAAGAGAGGGTTTCTTACGAGTCCATACTTCTTGTGGAGTCTTATCCTCCAATGCTAATGAAGGTGATCTATTGACTAGGTAACATGCTGTCTCCACCGGTTCTACCCAGAATTCCTATCCTAATCCGATGCCACTGAGCACGATTCTTACCCTTTCCATCAATGTCTTATTCATTCTTTCCGCATCTCCATTTTGTTGAGGTGTATATGGAGTTGTCTTCTATTGTGCTATACCACACTTCTTACAGAATTCTTCAAATTCCTTACTACAAAACTCTCCACCGTTATCTATTCTCAACACCTTTATGTTCTTCTTTGTCTCTGGTTTTCCACCAGAGCCTCAAATTCTATAAACCTGTCAAAGACTTTAGATTTCTTCTTAAGGAAATATATCCATGTATTCCTTGATAAGTCATCTATAAATGATACATAGTACACAAACTTACCCAGTGATGGAACCTTCACAGGTCCAAACACATCACTGTGCACAAGCTCTAATATCTGTTTCGCCCGCTTACCACCAGAGGGGAAACTCACCCGATTCTGCTTCCCATATACACATTTTTCACAGAAATCAAAATCTAGAGAAGTATTACTCATACCTTCTACCATACCTATACCATGAAGTATTCGAAGGCCCTTCTCTCCAATATGTCCAAGCCTTTGATGCCATAGCATGGTCTTCTCTCCAGAGACCACTAGATTTTCTGCTCCACTTTCAGGAACCACAGAACTGTTGCACCCATCAATACCAGTGCTACCTTGTAGCTTATACAGAGTTCCAATCCGAACTCCCCGCATCAATACCAGTGCTCCCCGAACCATTTTGCAGGTATCCTTTTCGAACACTATTTTTACACTTGTATCATCTATCTTGCTTACAGAAATCAAATTTTTGGCTAATGCAGGAATATGCATAACACCCGGAAGTGTTCTAACCCTTCCACCTTGCAACTTCAACTTTACTTTTCCGCGACCAACGATTCTAGCCTTCCTATCATCCCGTAAGAAGACATCACCACCATCATATTTCTCATACTCACAGAACCACTCTCTATGGGGAGTGAAGTGAAAGGATGCACCGAGTCAATCAACCATGCCTCATGATCTACATGTGTATTTGAAGAAGTTAATTACACATCCCCACCTTCATCTGAGGTGGTTTTCACCTTTACAGAAGGAGCATCATTAGATCCCTTTCATTTGTCAGGAGTTTTAGATTTACAGTCCCTTTTGTAGTGCCCTTCCTTTCCGCATTTCTAGCACACCACCTTTACAGGCATCACCATTCTGGCTCTCCATATTTTTCCATCTCATCTCTTCCGTCAGCGAGGATGAGACTATTTCATCAAACTGCAAGGCAGTTGCATTGCTACCTATTGCAATAACCAAACTATCCCACGAATCTGGTAGAGAACATAATAAACTAATGCACTTATCTTCATCTGAAATTTTGATATCAACATACAATAACTAACTTACCACAGTATTAAACACATTTAGATGCTCTGTCATCGAGTCTCCATCTTTCATCCTCAGGTTATACAACTTTTTTCATAGGAACAATTTATTCACCAGAGACTTATATTGGTACAAAGTCCCTAACTTTTCCCACAAAGCCTTCACTGTAGCTTCCCCTAATACATTTAGCAATATTGTATCTAAGACACAAAATCGTATTGTGCTCTTTGCCTTCCAACCCAACTTCTTCCATTCTTCATCAGACACTCCTATTGGTTTAGTACCTGGATCTACCACGCTCCACTGATCTTTATTCACCAACAGATCTTCCATCTTGAATTTCCACAACTCAAAACTCTAAACATTAAATTTCTCGATCTCTATCTTCCCACTGCTCACCATATTCTTTCACCACTAGAATCAATCTCATAGATCTTCCACTGAATAGGGTCTACCATAAGCCCGAGTGAAACCCCTCAGCAACAAAGGCTTCCCCTTGAAGCCAAAGCAACTCTGATACCAAATGTAGGTTTTAACCCCATACATAAATTACCTGCATACGAATTCTAAAACACAAAAAATAAACAATGCGAGAGCATAACACATAAAACAGATATACACAGAGATTTTCCCTTGAATCCCAAAACTGGGACTAGCAGCTTGATTTTTCATTATATTCCTTTCAATGTTATAATACATATTTATACATGCCGAAGCATCCAATACCATGGACCAAAAACCATCACATCCATAAGCATGGACCGTAAAATCATGCACAAAACCATAGGTAGGTCCGCCCAACCTAACATAGGGTCCAAAGCCAATTTTTTCCTAGGCGCTACCCCATACCCTATAGAGTGGGGTTACCTGCAACCCTCAAACCCCCTATGACTCTCCCCACTACGCAATCGGTGCAACGAAGGGGGGGCTCCGCTCCCCTTCTAACCCCTTGGTTAACTACGTGGGCTAGTCGTGGAAAGAATATTACACAACCCAACATACACGTAGATAAGTACCACAATCATTAGATGTTTTGATGAAAACATTGTTAATGCCAATGACTTGATCACATTTAAGATTAAGCATATGGAACTTTTCATGGGTAAATAGTCCAGTTGAATTAGTAGGAGGGATTCATTGAACATCTGTAACATGTTCCTCCCGACCTATGAAAGACTGACAATTAAAAAAATCATGAACAATGGATTCAATATTTTTATTTTCTAATTGGGACACCACACCATCCTGTATCTAATTTTATTTAAAGCCAACATGTTAAATATCTAATGGATTGAAAGAAACTGCTAGCATAAAATGCTCATCAAACACATATGAGTACAATGAATTGTGTGTCAAAGGTGAGGAAAGATGAAAATAATTAGGAGTAGAAACATAAGTTACAACTGAATCTTATTCAAAATTCAAATTTTGCACACTCATTTAAGCTTTCAACAACAATGCATCATCATGCATGTTATGCTCCGTAGGATCATTTCAAAATCCACTTTCACCTACAACAATGCCTTGGTGATAGAAGGGGAATGTGTGTAAGGGAATATCATGATGAGGATGAAGATTGATTGAATCAACATAAATTTCTTCAGAATAATGGTGAAAGAATGACATACTAATGTAATTTTCTTATTGGTATTTTTCTTCTTCAATAAGGTATATTAAATCTTCAAAAGTATGATTGTTTGATTCTTCTAGTTTTGCATCTAGAGATGTATGGATAAGAGGAATTTAGGGAGAATCTTGATTTGAAAAATTATCCCAATCCAAAATTGGAGTTTGCAAACAATTAGATCAAAGCCTTTCAAATCTAAGTCTTCTTGAGGAAGAAAATAATCATCTAATGTACTTGGTCACTCATCACTACTTATATCAGCAGAAACATGAATGCCAAGATGATGGTTGTCTAAAGTTTCAACTTGAGTAATGATTTTTAGATCATTTGACTAGTTATGAGGATCAAAATATGATTGATCATCATTTTTACATGGAGGAATCTAAAAGTGGGAAGTAATATGGAAAGTGTCTTCAATCTTTTTCTCCTCTACCTGTGAGATATAGCCACCTTGTACTTGATCACCATGTGAACCAATAAACTAAGAATCAAAATTATTTGGAGCAATTACTGGTGGAGAAGATTTATTAAGAGAATTGAGATATAAAGAGACATGAGTTGTAAATGATAGACGATGAAAAGTATCCCTTGAAGAAAAGCTACTTTCGATTGAATCAGATTCAAGATTATGATTATACATGTTAGTGTTATCTTGAAGAATCAAGGGATCAACCTTCACATTAGATTCAATGGAATGATGAGAACCACTAAATGTTCTTTTAATAAATATTGGTTCATGGAAAATGAATGTAGGAGAAATAGATCAACACTTTGGTTTTCATATTTCACAACTCCAACGTTGGCATGAGGAACCATTTTTTCAGTAATTAGAAAGTAGGACAAGGAATAAAAATAGTAATAGATTCCTCCTGATGATTGAGAAAAGTTGGAAGAGAAAAATAAATAGAAGAATCCGATTCAAATTGTTACACGGAGATTGGAACCAAAAACTGAAAATTCTCACTTATGAAATCCCAATTGACATCTTCTTTGGAAAATTCATAGAAAAGGTGAAGAAATCAATCAAATAAATCCTTTAATGTTCCATTGTATTTCATTCTAAGTTGATTAATCCTTTTATATACATATTTATAATAATGCCTATTAGAATCTTCACGAAACTTCTTAACAAGTTGCTCAAATCAATGAATAGAAGTAGCTGGTAATTTGCGACACCAATGCTTGACAAAAAATTCAAGTGTGAGATGAACAATCTAGCCATGACATCGTTACAATTTATTCCAGTAGAAAGACAAAAATGAAAAAAATGAATCATATGTCCAAGTATTATTAGTTCACCCTTCCGATCGTATTTAAATTGAGACAAGTCATGAATAATTTCCACGGGGATTTTAAGATCAATTTATTTGGAAAAACATGATAGGATTAATATTTTGGAATGAGCCATTTCAAGTTGAAGATTTAAAATAGACTCGTTGGGCTTATCTTGTCATATGGCCCTCCTTCTAGCACCAATTGTTGATGGTGCTAGACATCGTCCAACATAGGGGCTCTCGTTGGTTTGAAGTCCCAACCAGACCTCACAACATTTTGACTAGGATCCCCTTCCATATAATAGGCCCAGTCACCATAAGTTAAAGGTTTCCCTTGGTTGCAATAAACAACATAAGGGAGTATGCACATAAACTTTGAAACAAGCAAGTAAGTTGACACTGTGAAGCATACAATTACAATGTATGTAAGGTACTTTCATGGATGGTAAGGGGGAAATTAAGATTTTCGAATAACACTAATAGTACTATCCTAATAAAGACACACACGAGCATAGAATGAATTTTTAATTTACTTGCAAAATTGTTCACAAGGTAACAATGATCGTAAAAGTAAGTAACAACACACATTCAACATGGAAACCAATGAAATAGTACATTTTATTTAGTTCATATGAACACAAACATATACCGCAAATGAAAATAATAGTCTTACAAAATCCATGATGTGTGCATGAAAGTGTGCTGGTTATGAGAGCTTCAAATATTAAGTGCAAGTTTCAAGATACACAATTACAACGATTCAACACTAGCCCAATAGTGGAACATTAAGTCACCACTTTCTCCTCCAAAGAATGATCTTCTCTTCTATGCCAACCTAGAGAAGCCAAGGTGAAAATTCCTTTTCAAGAGAGATGAGGGTTTATTTATAATAAATGAGGTGACTATTTTCCTCCCATATGACTATTCACCTGCCATATGACTCTTCACCTCCCTCACGATTCTTGAGATCCCATATGAATTTTGAGCTTCTATGTGATATTCGAGCTCCTGCATGACTCTAGGAGTTCCTAGTGACTTTCCACATTCCATTTGTGACCCTTGTGATTCCAAACATTATACATTTTTCTGTTTTTTGGAAATACAAAATTACATTCCAAAAATTGTGGCAAAATACATGGACAACATAATACTTTTGTGATGAAACTTTGAGAAGCCATGAGTTGGTGACTATGACATTAGGCTACATTATAATGTATCAGGTGCCAAGTTCTCCTCTTTGTTTCTCTGTCTTCAATCCTTAATGATAGATCTATATTTTACTTCATCTTCGCCCTCCAAAGGGTCACGATAAGTATTAGAACCTTCTAAGTCAAGATGAGTTTCCATCTCTATATCTGGGTTCCAGATTCCTTTACTCCTACATGATAGCACCTTTGTGTCTCATCTCCACAACTGTCCTTCTCATAACCTCTTCTTGATGACCTCTTTAAGAATCATCCTACCATGATAGGTTGATCACGCCTACAAATGGCATTCATACATGACAAGACATCATCCGTCCTGTAATCACCTATCCTATCTTATACAAATGCTATCTATGGTGGGATAATGCACATGGTTAGGAGGCAGGGAGCGAGGGCCTGGAAACTCTGATTGCGTACTACATAATAACAAGGGAGAGGCAAGAAATGATTTGTGTATTGGGAAAGTACAAGAGGCAAGGATATCAATCCTATGTGTTGTAACTTTGTAGTGCAAAGTGGATGAGTAGGAAGCTATATGAATTGTGTAGTTTACTTTTGCATGGGTCTAGAGATGACCCAGTATCTGCTGGGACTGCACAATTCACAATAGAAGGCAGGATTGATCAAGGACTATCCAGTGGGAAAGTTTAGGAGACAAGAATGAAAATATTGAACACTATGATTGTGCAATGTACAATAATTGATGACGAGGATCTAGGTATTATGTGAGGGCTGCAAGGGTTTAAGAATGACCTTACTTTCCATTATGACAATGCAATGTGCAATGAAGACAAGAATGATCAAGGATTGTCCAATGGGTAAGTGTAAGTAGCAAGGTTGAGGGTCTGAGTTATAAATTTGTTCAATGTGCAGTTGAAGGAGGTTGGCCTCTAGGATTATGCAGTGCACAATTACAGGAGATAAGGACTTCATCATTGTGGCCTATAAATGCACAGTGTTCTCATCACCTAGCTAGAAGTTGAATGTGCTCATGAGTTGTGCAGGATGTGAAGATACGGAAGAACTCCAAAGTTGACTATGTGTGAGATCAATGAGACAAGAGAATGAAAGCATGTGATAGGTCTTGAACATGATCACACACATATATACACCAATGTATATAGCAAGAATATACACAGTACCGAAAACCAACATGCATATAGCAAGACGATAATAGAGTGACACTTATCTCCAAGTGTGACACTTAATATGTACCTTTACAAGACAAGTGTTGACTACAACTAAAAGGTGCACTATGCCATAAGAATGTGTCCAACACATGTTCTAATGATAAATAGCATCAATTGGTGCAAGAGGGTTCCTTGGCGCTGCCTCTAGATGGTTTTCCATGGTTCTCCTAGGATATATCAAAACAAGCAAAAGCGACACTTGCAAGATTAAAAGCGACACATGCAAACACAAGAAAAACATAGGTGACACATGAAAGAATTAAAACTATAAAAAACGACAATTGTAAAACATGGAGCAAGTAAAAATGACACATGTAAGAGAAAAAGGAAGCAAAAGTGACACTTGCAAAAGTAAAATTACAGTTGGGAATCTCACCTAGAAGATGGGGCCTTTACAACCATGAGTGAGAGAATGCTCCTTATATTCCAAGAGTGCATAGAGCTCAAAAGAAAAGTATGAATATGAAGATGATCTCTAGACTAGACTCTTTATACAGGGAAATAAAACATGCAATTAGGGTTAAGATTGGTGAGTGCACTTAGTGCATATGAGAAAACTAGGAGCCAAGAGTGAATTGACTGACTTGAAGAAGTACAATCTCACTGTGAATAAGGTTTGCACAATCTCTACCTACAAAGGATGCCCTTACATTGTCGTTGTCCCTAAGGATTGTACAGTCTCTATCTCTAGGGACTACATAAGCATTGCCCACATGGACTGCAAAATCACCATCTCTGGAAGTTGCGTAGTCAGTTTCATTAGGGATTGAATAGTCAATATCATCAAGGATTGCACAATGAATGTGATCAAGGAATGCACAATGCTTGACTTCCAATGGTACACATTAATAGTTGGGCTTGCTTAAAAGAACTGTGCTATGAGGGCATCGTGAGCTAATCATATGTAAGAAAGTTGCTTCGACACTCAAAATTATTAAAGGAATACTTAAACACTTGAACAACATGATTGGGCACAACCTTAATGATTTCAAATTAAAGATGGCGTGGCCATAAGGAAGGTTCAGAATTTGGTTATAGGAAAAATTTTGTAGGGTGTGTCCTAGCAACAACGCTTGGTGATTCACTGGAAGAACTCAAAATTCTATATTTATGTCTAAATAAATGACAATTGATTTTTGGCTGGGATCATGGTCATTCTTGGAAATTATGTTGAGGTATGTTAATTTGCGTATTGTTTCAGAAATTGCATTGTTTAAGAATGGAAGCTCATTGTATAAGTATTTGCTTTGAAATTGTTGAATGATGAGTTGGTTTTTGAATGGTATTTGAAATTGTAATTTCCACGTTACCGTAATCAAGAAGAGATTGAGTGTCAAAGAAGATTTTAAAGTCACCTTTGAAGGTGTGTTGAAGAGCCTTGGGTTTGTGATTGATCATTGTGATAATTTACATTTGCATGAGTGGTCATGGATATGAGGATATATGCCTTGGGTTTTAATATGAGAACTTGTACCTGAATTATTATGTTGAAATAAGTGCCTTTATTAAAGAAGAGAATCAAATTCATGAGATCTCATATGTACAATGTGAATAATGTATGCATCTTATAAGGAAACAATGTGAATATTTTATCAAAGATAATGAGTTCTTAGAGAGAGAATACGTGCTCCATATATTTTATTATAGTTTTAAAATTGATTGAGTGGTAAATATGTTTTATGTATGGGTAAGGATGCTCATGAAATTGATAGATTTATTTGATCATGAAATATATAAGCATGAACGTGTTGTGTGAATACATTGAGTTTGGATGTGCATGAAAAGGGTACTGGTGCCAAGATGACAAATGAATTTGGTGAAAAATATTGTTGTCCTATGTTAAAGCTTGGTGAACATTAAAAAGATTGTGGTCAAAGAGTAAACTAATATAGAATGAATGATCGATTAATTGTTATAGTCCATACTAATTGTTATAGTCAGCACACAACCTACTCATTATAAAGATGATTTTTCATTGTATAATCAATTTTGCGTTTTGAATTTGTTAGAGATATGTATTCAAAAGCTGAATATTTATTAATGAGTTTATTATCCAAATAGATATGTATGAAAAATTTTTAATTAAATAATAAGGTATATACTTAGTTTAAGATTTTATAAAAGTAGTCTAGATACATCCTAACTATGGATTTACCAAGAGATGAGAGGGATCAAATATATTTTCACTTTAGAAGAGGTTTGAACATTTGATCCCTCTAAGTGTTTGGTAGATCCACAATTAAAATTCATCTCTTTAAAAATGTTAATATTCCACATAAATACCATGAGTTCTCAATATTATGAGTCATTTTTATTTTATTTTTATAAAGTAATTTTTTTTTTGACTCAGTTAAATATTAACATACATTATGTTCCAACATCTCTACCATACAGGGTATGGAGATGATACATGATTGTGACCAAACTTTGAAACAAATACACGGTATGCACTAAAGATATGAAGCATTTTGGTTTAATATATATATATATATATATATATATAATATATATATATATATATTATATATATATATATATTATATATATATATATATATATATATATATATATATAAACTCTAGTCTAAATTTGTAAAGCCAAATAAATCGAGAACAATATTACAAACTTGGCAACTTATAGTTTAATTTGACCACACGATATGGGTCATACATCCATTCAACAAAATACTTTATAATTCACCAAAATGCTTCATATTTCCAACCATCATGACCATATAATATGTGGTCTCCACCCAATGATGTGTAAAGTATTTAAAGAGTACAATCCACTCAAAATAGTTTTGTGCGCACAGATGTATTTCATATCTTAAGGAAATGAATAAATATATTTATTTCGGATCTCAAAGAGTCCTTATAAATAAGGGAATGAATTGATCATAATTTTTTGAATATACATAAAACATTCAACGCGCAATAAGTCAACAAATTTGCTTTATATCTTACCTTTTGAATAATTTTTGTCTCATAGCAAACAAAACATCAATTTATCATTCCAGACCCACTACAAATTTGTCATTGTATTTAGTGATTTTGAGTGGATTTTAGGGTAGGAATATGCATAAATCTTGAATATTTTGTTCCTGTTGCAATTCGTGAATGGCCTTCTCATAATAACAAGTTACAAGAATGGTTATGATATCATTTTTTATGAATATATAATATGTACCATGAAAACTCAACACCAAGACAATTATAGAGTATCCAGAATCCTAGATATAGACCAAACATAAATCAAAGATATATGTAGTTAGATGAGAAATGGAGGATATGAATTATGCACAAGAAATATTCTACTCTGAAATTAAAAGCGTAGATTAACATAACAAATGAAAAATATCAAGCATTTATTAACAAATATGAAACCTAGGTGAATGGAAGGACTAGAAAGAGGGAAACGAGGTACAGGAAAACAAGTTGGGATGGGGGCCTCCTAACTAGCTTATTGCTTCTTAAAATAAATCAGATAACAAAATCACATGTTGAATAAAAAATGAAAAGTAAAACTCGCCATAAGTTGGTGCACTGAAAATATTATTCATCCTTCTATATCATGGATTCTCAGTGTCCAACACCAAAAATGAATTTGGCCCCCAATCTAAACCAATAGCATAGTTTTAGAATAACATCACTGCCCTCCTTTTCGAAGAGCCATGACTTTGCTTTATATAAATATTTACAATACAAATGTAGTGTTAGGCAATCCAACCCATTAAAAATAAGGTGAAAAATAATTTTCTAGCAATAGAGGTCCAATACAACCATTAACTAATCACATAAATGCATTTTTTACAAATCTAGGCAAGATCCTAAAATTCTAGAAATATTTCCCTAAAGAACCCCTCGTATATCCCAAACCATAGTGAATTTCGGAAAACAACCCACGCCTTAAATTCGTATGCTGGGAATGAACCCATGTTTTATAATTTTGATACTAGACTTCGTATACATGGAAATCGAGGAGAAAGTTTGCAATTTGAAAACTACATGAATTTAGGGCTGAGTTATTAATTATTTTCTAAAAATTGATCCATACAACCTGGGTGAATTATAACTCATTTTCAGGTGTTAAAACATCATTTTGGCAAAATCCATCTTCAGGTTTCCTCGAAAATGTGTCAATCTATCAAAGACACAAATTGGTGTAGGAAGGAACCTAAGACTAGTGCATGCAAAACCAAAGAATTAGTGAATCACCATCAATGGAGGAAATTGCATTTTACCTTAACTAAATCTAAAAATTGTCTTTGACAAGAACGCAACATAACCTTCAACATGAGTTGAAGTGTCTCGACTTCCTAACAAGTCCCTAAACTTTCATATGATGGATCATCAAATTTGGGTGGCTTAGAAATATCTACAATGTATGTTTTAACCCAGTACAAAAATTACCTGCATACAAATTCTAAAACACAGAAAATAAATAATGCGAGAGCATAACACATAAAACACATATACACAGATATTTTCCCCTGAATCCCAAAACTGAGTCTACCAAATTGATTTTTCATTATATTCCTTTCAATGTTATAATACATATTTCTACATGCCAAAGCATCCAATACCATGGACCAAAAACCATCGTGTCGAAAAACATGGACCAAAAAATCATGCAAAAAACCATAGGTAGGTCTGCCCAACCTAACATAAGGTCCAAAACCAAAATTTTCCGGGGTGCTGCCCGAAACCCCATAGTGTCGGGTTACTTGCAACCCTCAAACCCCCTATGACTCCCACCGCTACATAATCATCACAACGAAGGGGGGGCTCCGGGCCCTTTCTAACCCCCCGGTTAACTACGTGGGCTAGACATGGAAAGAATATAACACAACCCAACATTCTCCCACTTGTTGTTTTCTTTCCACAGGGGGCCACAAGAGAACTTAGTCATTTATCCAGCCCTACAACACCCATTGTTTCTCTACACCAAGAGAACTTCTCAGAGATTATAGATTCTGTCAATGCATCTGTAATATTCTTCAAAGTGTCCACCTTTACCAACAACACCTTTTTGTCTTCCATTATATCCCTCACAAAGTGATACTGAACATCAATGTGATTTGTCTTTGAATGGTGAGGAGGGTTCTTTGCCATGAAAATTGCACTCTGGTTGTCATAGTCGATCCTTATATCTCCCTGTACTAACCCCATACTTGAACATAATCTCTACAACCAAACTGCTTCCTTGCTTGGATGAGTGGCTACCATGTATTCTGCCTCTGTAGTTGATAGTGCCACTACAAATTGTTTCTTACTCATCCAACCGAATGCACCTCCAAATAGGTTAAACACATACCCACTTGTAGATCTTCTTTGATCCAGATCTCCAACCCAGTCTGCATCAACAAAGCCATGAATATCCAACACTTTATCCAATCCTGGTCTTCCTTGGTAGCATAAACCATAATCACTAGTGCCACGCAAATACTTGAAAGCTTGCTTCACTGTTGTCCAATGCTCCTTTCCTGGTTTTGACATAAACCTTCTCAATACTCCCACTGCATGTGCAATGTATGGTCTAGTACAGACCATTGCATACATCAGGCTACCGACTGCACTTGCATATGAACACAGGACATGTCCTCTTCCTCTTCTTGTGTGTTGGGACACTGTTCAATAGATAACTTTACACCTACAGGAATAGGAACCTTCATTGGTTTACTATCTTGCATATTAAATCTCTGCAATATTATCTCGACATACTTCCTATGGTTTAACCAAAGCTTCCTCTTTGCCTAATCTTTTTTAATTTCCATGCCCAAAATATAGTTTGCAGCACCAAGATCTTTCACGTTGAATTTGGAGGACAATTGGGTCTTCAAATCCTAGATAATTTCTTTATCACTTCCAACCAACAACATATCATCCACATACAAGACCAAATAAATAACATGTTCACCAATTAATTTAAAATACACACAATGATCTGTTTTGCTTCTGGTGAAGCCATGTCCCTATATAAATGTATCAAATTTCTGATACCACATCCTTGGTAACTGTTTAACCCATACAGAGACTTCCTTAACTTGCATACCAGTTCTTTCTTACCCTTCATCGTAAAGCCTTCAGGTTGCTTCATGTAGATTTCCTCTTCCAGATCCCCATGAAGAAATGTTGTCTTCACATCCATCTATTCTACCTCAAAATCAAAAGCAACAACAACAGATAAAAGTAATCTAATATGAGTTACCTTGGCAACAGGAGAAAAAATATCACCAAAATTAATTCTCGACACCTGGGAATAACCTTTTACTACCAACCGAGCTTTGCATTTCTCCATCTTTCCTTCTGCATTTGTCTTCTTCTTGTACATGCATTTGCTTCCAATGGGTTTCCTTCCAGCCAACAACTCCACTAGATCCCAAGCCTCATTTTTGTGCAAAGATGCCATTTCATCAACCATGGCCTCTTTCTAGAG
>APFE030376665.1:0-22680 GCA_000404065.3 Pinus taeda | reverse complement strand
TGAAACGAAAGGGGTTCCTCACTGGAACAGATGCTCCGAACACAACAGAGCAGTCCTCTTGGCCCGAAAGCAGTCAGAAACAGTAGATCTAGGAAACGACAGCCGCATGCATTTCTACCGGCTTCAGATTTGGATCACCAACGGACGCGGCCCTCAAATAGCTCTGATACCATGTAGGAATTTACAGGGTAAGTTCCTCAGACAGAACACCAAAAGGACACCGCTCACAAACAGATCACAGATCAATACACCAGTTTTTTGACGTGGTTAAAACCCTCAGAGAGGGAAACAGTCCACGGCCTGCGCCAACGTGGCTACTACAGGCAATTTATTAATAAAAGAATGAAAATTTACATAAGCTTCTCTCATGCACGGTTAACCTACAAATGACCCTCCATGCGCTTTAAATAGAATTCATGGACCAATCGGGTGTCAAGGCACGGATCAAGTGTCGGTAATACCGAGGAGAGAATGAACCGTCGGATCACTACATATCGTGGCCGTCAGATTGTAAGTTACAAAATGTACAACGGTAAAGAAACACACTTTACCTAACTCTATACTAGACCAAGTTGAACTTAACTATTTCCTATGTGTCGGAATATCCTAACACCCTCCACCCTAAACTATGCAATATCACTCTCTGAATCATCCATGGTTCCTAATCCATCCTTATGTTGAACACACTCTGTTTATGCTTCTGAAAGATACAAAATTCCTTAAACAATAAATCTCGGGTTTCATTTAATAGGCCTGATACTAAGCACTCATTACTTTTATTCTTCATGAATTTTTCTTCTTCCGAGGGTTTGTCACCGTGATTCTAAAATTGATATGTGTTGTTTTCAATGGAAGAGGAATGAAATCTCATGGGTTGGCACCTTGAATGAAATGTTGATGCCTCTCTACACACGCAAGAAGAAAGAAAAAATTGTCTCAGAGTACAATACCTAGAGAACCAAGAACATATTAAAAAAGTTGCTTATATTTTGTTTGATGTTTCTTCTTTGTCCTCTTGCAAAGTGTATTGCCATAAGGATAAGGATAATCACATCCCATGTTGAGGGCCACAAAATACTATGGGAAAAGCCATTGGTTTTGAAAATCCAGAGTCCGATAATGTTTAATTATTAATTTTATTTTATTTTCACGCAATTTTACCAAGTCAAAACTTTTAACATAGTAGGGCATGACAGAATAGGACAAGACAAAACAAGGCATTATGACATCTCCTCCATACTGGGTTGGAGACCGCCTCTCTACGCAATAACCATCTCCATGCAAACACCTTTTTCCAACTTGACAATAAGATATGGAAACGAACTTTCAAGTACATTGACATCTTAGGGTAATTGGTCCATACTTGATATTCAATGAAAACACCATGGTTGACTAAAGAGCTAGTTTCATAGTGTTAGCAAAGAATCATGTAATGTTCCCCAAAACCAAGGTCCATACATGAAGATTTGGTTTATAGACAAGCCAACCTCAAAAATAAAGGAAAGTAAACTCATTGACAAATTTTGGGCAGCCTTAATTATCCAATTAGTCCTTTTTGACTTGTTATATCCCCATTGCTTGGACAAAGCTTCTAGGGAAATTCTACTAAAATAATCTAAATATGTTTTCTATATCAAGAACAACTTGTTCTACACTAGTGATTTAAAAATTCTACACTAACTCCATAAATTTATTTCTCTTTTTTAATGGGAATGATAATTTTTGAAGAATTGGTAACTTACACTAAATATAACTTTTTCATAAATGCCACACATAGGTCACTTACAACATAATTGTTCATTAAACCACACATAGGTCACTTACAACATAATTGTTCATTAAACCACACATAGGTCACTTACAACATAATTATTCATCAAAACACTCAAGCTAAGATCTTTTAGTGTATATTTTTGACATAACTCTCTCATTCAATTTTCCATAATATTATTATATTTATTTAGTTTTAACTTATAAAAAAATTATCATAATTTAAGATTAAAAAAAAAATTCAAACCCAAAAAAAATTGAAAATAATAATAATAACCGATGATAATAAATAATTTCGTTATTAATATCATAAAAATGGATAATAAATAAATAGATTGCAAGATAATTTAGACATGAAAAAAATAAAAATATTAATAATTAATAATAATAATTAATCCCGTTATTATACCATTAGTTAATTGCAAAATGATCAATTACTCGATATTTCCCTCCCTTTCATACATATAGTTTATATATCTATTTGTATAGAATATAATAAACAAATACATTTATCTTTTCAACGATTTGTTATGGAATCATTTTGGAGGAATCCCTAATTTCAAAGCTTCAACAATGGCCATGTTCGCCCATTACTTGGCTTCATCTTTGGGATCTTAGCGTCACCCCCTGGCAGCCATTGTTGCAGCGCTATCTTCACCATTTCTCCCTATCATTTTGTTAAAATTATCACGGCTTTCTATGACTACTGCTGATAAAGAAAACTCCACAAGCTACCTAGAAGGATAGAACACATGCCCCATTTCAGAATTCTTACTCAACGAATGTGGGTTCTATCAGTCTGAGCTCTCTACTATCCTTAAAGCAAGGCAATGCATGGTTGCGATGAGATCAACTCATACAACCCAACAAGCGGTACAATTACTGAGAGATTCAAGATTCACAGAATGCCAGGTAAGGATGACTATTACCAGATGCCCAGTTATTCTTTTTCTCAATGCTGATCGGCAATTGAAACCCAAGATTGAGTTCATGAAAAGGTCGGGCCTTCCTGCACAAGACTTGTGAAATGTCATATCTAATGGATCCAGATTACTCGGTGGCAATCTCGAGAAAACTCTACGTCCCAACATCCAGTGTTTTCAAAACCTGTTCGGATTAGAGAATAATGTCTCAATTGTTGTTAAATCGAAACCTGGTATTCTACTTAAACCTAACAACTCTGAATTTTTGGAAAAGAGATCGAAGCATTTGATAAGTTTTGGGCTCCTTGAAGATGAAATCAAGGAGTTTCTTAGGAGGCACCCACTTATATTAAAAGCTTCCATGGATAAGGTGGAGAAAAACATGTCTTTCTATGCATACTACAGGGCTTCCTGCAAAGTTTCTTTTTTCATATCCTCTATTTGTGTCTTGTTACAACTTAGAGTGTAGGATGAAGCCCCGCCACAAGGTGTTGAGTGCTCTCAGTGCAATGCAACCTTCCAAATGCCCTCCTAGTCTCCTTCCCATGCTTTGTTTAAGTGAGCTGAAGTTCCTTAAAAAATATGTCCAGTGCAGTCCTCATGCCAAAAAGATTCTTGAAATGTATAGTGGCAAGCCTGCCCTCCTCTAAAAGACTAGATATTCGGGTTTTGTTTTGGTTAGGGTTAGAGGGTTAGATTGTGTTGCATTGGTGTTAGTGATTGAAAGAGGTTTGAGAACATTAACCAAGGGATCATCAGTCTGTTATGATCCAGTGCCATGATCCCTCTAGTCCACATGAGTAATGAATGGGAACTAGTATATTTAGAAGATAATCATGACACAGTCAATTCCAGTCTGGGATCTTTTTTTGGCCATTTTTTTTCGCACCACAATCATAATCAACATGCACTATTGAAGGATACTGGGTTGTGATTGAAGGATAATCAATTGTAATACAATCACAGAAAATGCATCAGGTAACATGTTTTTGAAAGATGAAAAAAACTCTCATCACCAGATAATTTGTTTTGTGCTAGTAGTTTTGTAACAATCATCCATTGCTTTCTCCCTTTGAAATGTGATGGGTTTTAGGATATTCCGACATATAGGAAATAGTTAAGTATAACTTGGTATAGTGTAGAGTTAGGTAAAGTGTGTTTCTTTACTATGTACTTTTGTAACTTACAATTCGATGGTCACGATATGTTCCTAGACATGAAGTGATCCAACGGTTCATTCTCTCCTCAGTATTACCGACACTTAATCTGTGGCTTAACACTCGATTGGTCCATGATCTATATTTAAAGAGCATGGAGGGTCATTTGTAGGATGGCCATTCATGAGAGAAGTTTATGTAAATTTTCTTTCTTTTATTAATAAATTGTCTGAAGTGGCCATGTTGGCTTACGTCGTGCACTGTTTCCCTCTTTGAGGGTTTTAACCACATCAAGAATACTGGTGTATTGATTTGTGATCTATTTGTGGGAGGTGTCCTTTGGTGTTCTGATTGAGGAACTTACCATGTAAATTCCTACATGGTATTAGAGCTATTTGAGGGCCGCGTTCGTTGGTGATCCAAATTGGAAGTCGGTACAACTGCATCCGACTGTCATTTCCTAGATCTACTCTTTCTGACTACTTTCGGGCTGAGAGGACTGCTCTATTGTGATAGGAGCATATGTTCCAGTGAGAAACCCATTTTGTTTCACGCGAAAATGTTTATGGTAGCCCTACCTATGTCACTTTTAAGATCTCGAGGTATACACTATTTATTTGCAGTTTTAGTTATTTTCTCTTTGTTTATTTCGGTTTATTTATCTCTCTCTTTTTTATTAACAAATCTATACCTTTCATTTCTGTGTATTCTCTTTGCCCCAAGACTCCGTGCGATCTGGGAAAATCAGAAACAGAAAGGAAAGATTTTTCTCATGCATATGATCTTTTCTGCCGTGCCTTAGAGTGATCTCAGAAAATCAGAAACATTGAGGAAAATATTTAGTTTCTGGCAAAAGCTAACTTCAAGCCATAAGGTTTGGTTTTTTTGTATGCCCGTATTGGGTTGTGTGGTTTTTTGTTTTGTAGGCAAAAAGATCCTTTTCAAGTAAGCACGCGCCCCAAAGCTTCAGTCACTAAAAAAAAAAACCTTCCTCTTTTCCAAAAATTACTAACCTTTTAAACTAGCTCACTTGGTCCAAAGTTACTTTATGAGAATAGAGGTCTTGAGTTCAAATCTTTATTTTTGTTGAGTTACTTCTTAATGTATCTTCTTCTTTTAATTCTCATGAGTGGCTCATTGATTCTAGAGCTTCTTATCACATGGCCAAAAACAAAGCCATATTTTCTTCTTTAAATGATTGTAACACCAAAAATATATATGTTGGTGATGATAGATATCTTAGTGTTGTAGGGACTAGAAATATTCATCTAGACAATGGTCAATGTAATGATGTATTATGTGTTCCAACCTTATCCTGCAACCTTCTATCTGTATATCAAATAACTCATTCAGGTGAAGATAAAATCGTTGAATTTTCTCCTTGCGATGTTGTAATTAAGGACCTAAGATATCCTAGACATATTTTAGCTACTAACATTGTTGATGATTCTACAAGGTTGTATAAGTTTAACAACTTTGGGTCATCAACACTTCCCTCGGTATTTGTTGCTCATAATGATGAAATGAGAAAACTTTGGCATGAGCGATTTGGTCACTTAAACTATCGCTCCCTTCAAAATCTATGTAAATAAAATATGGTGACAACTCTTCCTATGGTATCTTTTAGAGATGGTCTTTGTTTTGGATGTGTACTCGGAAAACATCATCGGGATAGTTTTGAAAAATGTATCTCTTGGCACACCTTAGCCCCTTTACAACTTGTGCATAGTGATTTATGTGGTCCACTTCTAGTTGTTTCATTCTCTGGCTACAAGTATTTCTTAACTTTCATTGATGATTTCTCCAGACACACTTGGGTATACTTCTTAAAATTCAAGAGTGAAGTATTTAACATGTTCTTGGCCTTTAAGGCCTTTGTTGGGAAACAATCTGGACATCGAATTCTTAAGCTAAGATATGATAATTGTGGAGAATATGTTAACAACAAATTCATCAACTTTTCCACTGAGCATGGAATTCAAATGCAACATACTGTTCCATATACTCCACAAAAAAATGGTGTAGTTGAAAGGAAGAATCACACCTTAAAGGAAATGGCTAATTGTATGCTTCAACCTAAAGGGCTTGGTCTTAATTTTTGAGCAGAAGCAATTAATTGTGCAAATTACATAGTAAATCACACTCCTACTAAGGTTTTAAAGAATATCATTCCAGAAGAAGCATGGAGCTCAAATAAACTAGATATAAGTTACTTTTGTGTTTTTGGAAGTGAAGCATGGGCCCATATTCTAAATGAGAAACATAAAACTTTAGAACCTAAGAGTGAAAAATGTATTTTTGTTAGATATTCTGAAGATGTCAAAGGATATAGACTTATTCCACTTAAGTCCAAAAATGTTATCATTAGAAGAGATGTAAAGTTTGTTGAAAATATATTGGCAAATGAGCCTAGTTCGGAGGATGTGCCACCTCTCTCTATTCCTTCTAGTTATGAAAGCATTTCTTCTTCAGATAATGATAGTGATGATGACAATACTCCCCCACCTTCTTAAGATCCTTCTTCATCTCCTCAGCTTCCAAAATGTGTCCGTGCTACTCGGGATGCAACAGGTGCTCTTGTAGATGATCCTATAGATCAACGACGTACACGTTCTCAGTTCGATAGAGCCTCTTCTTTACTGGCTCAAGCTTCAGTGGATCATGATCCTAACACTTGTGCAGAAGCTTCAGGCCATCCATATTGGGACACAATTAGGAATGAAGAATATTGTTCATTATTGGCAAATGATACATGGGATCTTGTTCCTCTTCCAAAGGGAAGAAAACTTAGTAGATGTAAGTGGGTTTACAGAACCAAGTTTGGACTAAATGGAAAAGTTGATAAACATAAACCTCATCTTGTTGCTAAGGTATTTTCACAAGTTGAAGGCATTGACTATACTAAAAAATTCTCCCGTATTGCGAAAATGAACTCTATCCACATTGTTCTTTCCCTTGTTGCCTCTTTCAAATGGGAAGTCCATCAGATGGATGTTAAATTTGCCTCCTTGCATGGGGACTTGCATGAATAAATATATATGGAACAACCTATTAGCTTTATATAAACAGACTCCAGCCTTGTATGTCAGCTTAAGAAATCCCTTTATGGTCTCGAGCAAGCCCCTCAAGCTTGGTATGCCAAAATGGATAACTTTCTTTTAGATACTGGCTTTTCTAGGTTTCATTCTGACAATACTGTCTACACCAAGAAAGTGGGTAAGTCTCTTATCATTCTTGTTCTTTATGTTGATGATCTTATCCTTACTAGCAGTGATCCCAACCTTATAAACCATGTGAAGACCAACCTTAAAAATAGTTTGAAATGACAGACTTAGGATACTTGCATTATTTTCTTGGTCTTCAAGTCTTGCAATCCAAGGATGGTATTTCCCTTTCCTAGTCCAAGTATGCCCGTGATCTTCTATGCCACTTTCACATGGAAGCCTGTAAGCTAGCCCCTTCTCCCTTTCAGTTTGGAGCCAGAATTTCAGTCACTTGTACTTCCCCTGAAGTTGATGCTACCTTATACCACCGGCCTGTAGGAAAACTTTTGTATCTAACCCATACTCATCCTGACCTTTCCTTTGTTGTTGGCCTTATTGCTCGATTGATGAAAAATCCACATGAAAATCATTGGAAAGCAGCTAAAACAATACTTTGTTATGTTCAAGGTACAGTTCAGTTTGGGATTCATTATAGTGCATAAGCATCTCCTCTATTGGTTGGTTTCACTGATTCTGATTGGATGGTGACCCTGATGATCAAAAGTCTACTGCAGGTTATGTCTACTCGCTTGGTTCTGGACATATTACATGGGATTGCAAGAAACAAAGTGCCCTTTCTCTTTCTTCAGTAGAAGTAGAGTATCATGGTGCCGTATAAGCTAGTAAGGAAGCCTCGTGGCTTCGTTAGATCCTATCAAAGTTTAGCTTTCAGCAGCAACATCCAACTACACTTTGGTGTGATAATCAAAGTGCCATTTATCTATGCAAAGATCCAGTCCAACATCAGCACAACAAACACATTGAAATACACATGCACTTCATCAGAAATCTCATTCATAAACATGTTATTGGAGTGCAATATTGTTCAAACGATGATCAAGTTGCAGACATCTTTACAAAGGCTCTCACAGAGGCGAAATTTACTAAACTTCAATTTATGGCTGGCGTTCAGGGAGTTGTCACTAAGGGGGGATAGGCACTAATGCCTCCTTCCTTCTCCTATTGTGTCATATTTGTACATCCTTCAATCCTATCCCAAGTTGTTATTAAGGGGGGATGATAGGATATTTCGACACATAGGAAATAGTTAAGTATAACTTGGTCTAGTGTAGAGTTAGGTAAAGTGTGTTTCTTTAATATGTACTTTTATAACTTACAATCCGACGGTCGCGATATGTTCCTAGACATGAAGTGATTCGATGGTTAATTCTCTCCTCAGTGTTACTGACACTTGATCCGTGGCTTAACACTTGATTGGTACATGATCTCTATTTAAGGAGCATGGTGGGTCATTTATAGGGTGAATGTTCATGCGAGAATCTTATGTAAATTTTATTTCATTTATTAATAAATTGCCTGAAGTGGTCACGATGGCTCAGATCGTGGATTATTTACCTCTTTGAGGGTTTTAACCACTTCAAGAATACTAGTGTATTGATTTGTGATCTATTTGTGAGCAGTTCCCTTTGGTGTTCCGACTGAGGAACTTACCCTGTAAATTCCTACAATGGGATAGATGTGAAATTCTGACTATTTGAATCATGGTTAACTTGTAAAAAGAAATATTCAGATCCCAAATGTAGGGACCTTAAAATTTTATGTGCTTCTACAATAGCATGATCTAATTGTTTGCAAATCTGCTATATCTATGAGACTTAGCTGGAATTAACACATTTCAAATCCAAGATAAAAATTGGACACTATTGTGCACACTTTCTCTCTGTGCTTTGTTAATGGTGTATGTTTCTTTGCTTGGGAAAAAAGTGGGTGGTAATGACTTTTACTACTACTGGTGGTATCAAACACCATTCCTAGTGGTAATGGAGTGCAATCAATTTCACTCATGCCTCTTGTAAAGCAAAACCCTCGCCACTACTCTAAAACACAACTTCTGATGCATGATTGACTAGGCAAAAAATCATTGGCACATAATGTCGTCCCAATGTGTTTTCTTGCTCACTTATCCTTCATCCTACATTCATAGGAAGTTTGTCAACATTTTGTTACACGGTGCCTTCCAAATAGCCACTTGTTTTGGATGGAACCTTACCTTTAGGGAAAGAAGCAGACTAGGTGACACCCTAGACAGAGGAGGATTGGGAACTATTTATATGTTTGGTCTTGTAGGCTTTAAACTATTTGTAAATTCTTTCTTGTTGTTTTCTTTATATAATTTTGAGTTTTCAGTGCCACATCTACATTAAGGTGTGCACATCAAAGAGGATTGGTTGCATAATTTCTTTCCCCTTGGGATGTTGGCAAGAAGCATGCTAGAAGCCAAAGGGATCAGAATCAGAAGCCTCGGAATTGAAAAAATTGGTAAGGAGTTAGCAACCATTCTTATAACTAGTTCAAATTTGCTACATTTTTCCCCTCATCACTTGCTTGATCTTTAGGACCATTTTTCTGAAATGGTATGAAAGTTAATGATGAGATTCAACATTTTAATAAATTAAAAATTTCGTCTATCCAACACTAATCATGCCATCTTTGCTACCAAGGCTTTTATAAGATATTCTCAATTGGTCAAGCTGAGAAAGATAGTGAAGAAAAAGTGAGAGTTTTCATTATAAAAAATCTCAGGCTTTAGAGTAGGGATATCTTGGGTGAATGCTTGTATGGGGTCTGCTTGGGCCTGAGCCTATGAGAAAAAATGTTATTGTCTTATCTACAGTTAAAGAGTTTATTTTATGAATAATGTTTTTTGAAGATTTATGTAATCTTGTTCACTACCACACTTCCTAGTTTCTATAATTGCTTTTGCAATGCTTGTTATGATAATTTTAAGTTAACATTAAACTAGACCAATGCTCTAAATTTGTGTTTTGCATAGTAAAAACTATTTCTATTGTAGCTCAATCTACAGTTGCTATAGGTAAATCTGTTGTTGTTATCATAATGTTGTTATTTCAAGAACATTTTTTTTATGTACTGGAGATCAACACATTGTTACAGAGATATCAGTTTGTTGTAGATCAACTTAGGTGGTTTGGGCGATAGTAATTGGCATGGCAGTGCCGTATTTGAGTCCATAATAGTTGGACTCATAACGCACGATAACTCATCCATACCATAACGATGAAGTGGACTTCATAGGCATATCAAGCACAAATTATCTCCTTTGATGATAGGCATGTCAAACATGATGTTGACATGCAACAACACAGATCACTAAACCAGAGATATTTCATGTGTTGTCCCAACTCAACTGCCCAATACAAGTAGGCATGTACCATAGTATGGGATTGTAAATATTTTCATTGCATCAACGTTAACCGTGACAAATGGCTTAACAATAAAGTTAGACGTGTGTTAACCAAAGCAAGTGTTTTCATGGGGTTTATTCTAGCATTGCCACACTATTAAATACAACCATGCATTAGGTGGTAACATCACACTAAGCATTTAGATAACTTTTCTAATAATGCTATTTAATATTGACTATAAGAATACACCTGCAACGTTAGTATATAGTGAGGACCATTATGGACAAATGGAGATGGAAATAGAGCCGTAAAATAATTTCTGGTGACACCGAAATTGGAAGTAATGAGTCCTTTAACAACCTACAGCTAGCTATAGCTTCTTTCAGTTAAAGAGGGTTTCTTCTTTTATATATTTCGTAAAGTTTTTTCTTTTACTTTTTTCTGTGTCATTGGTAAGTACTGAATCATTTAACAACCTATAGCTTCTCTCAGTTAAAGAAGCTATAGCTTCTTTTAGTTAAAGAGTGTTGCTTCTTTTATATATTTCTAATGTGCCCGCTTTTGCTTTTTTTGTGTGTCATTGGTAAATTATTTTTTCCCTATTAAGGAGAAACAACAATGTATTCTTTCAAAGAATAAAAAAACATATGTTGATATTTAAAGTAGAAATCAAATATACATAGCTTGTGTTTGTCCAACACTCTCAAACGACAAAAATAGTTCTATAACTTACATATCTCCCTAAGCCTATATATTATCCATCATTAACAACATCTTCCAGACTGGTCTAAAGACTGTCACTATAAAAACATATAATAGAATCTGAAGAAACTGAAAATGATCTAGCTACATCTGCCATAGCTCTCCATTCGAATCTGTTTTTTAGGAACATATAGAAAGATATGCATGGCCCTCCACTTCTTT
Source organism: Pinus taeda (assembly GCA_000404065.3). NCBI lineage: Eukaryota > Viridiplantae > Streptophyta > Pinopsida > Pinales > Pinaceae > Pinus > Pinus taeda. The sequence continues at coordinate 11,476 of APFE030376665.1, read as the reverse complement.
GATTTTCATCTTGCCTTCCTGCATCTTTAATGCTTACATTGATAACATGTCTGTGTTACCTGTATATGTGTTAGAATGGCATAAATTCAAATTGTTCTCTTCCATTTTTGATTTGTTTTGTAGTGTAACTAGGAGGATAATATGGGGTACCTAGTGGAGGTACCTAAGGGAAATAATAATAGATGTTTAGGTTCTTAGCAGTTTGTATCAGAACAATTTTTTGGGCCACAAACAGGGCAAATTTTTTTCTTCTATTTTACGGGTTTTCAGAGGAACAAAAGAAAAGTGGGTTGTGACACTTCGATAAATTTTTGTAGCTTTGGTGTAAAATTTGGCAAAAACAGTTGATATCTGGGTTCCTCTCTGAAAAAATTCTGATTTCAAAATAAAAGAATCATCTCAATTAGAGTTCGGGAGGTCAAGATATCACTGATATGAAATCAAATATTTCAGGGTTTTTTAATGACAACTGTATAGAATGTGGAGATGATACTTGTGACAGGTTTCTTAGATTACCATCAGATCAACACCGCTGGATAGAGGATTTTCATAGGTTAGATTTGGTATATTATATGTTGTGCTTTCGATAAATATCCTCTATGTTATAGCCATGAAATTTTTTATTCTCAAAACCTAATGGACCTAAAAAATGACAATTTAGTGTTGATGAAAGAAACTAGCCAGGTTTACTCTATGACCATATTTTATTGGATTTAGATGATGATTTTCATGACTGGTACATGGACATTTATCATTTTTGGGATGATAATTATTTTCACCTGCCATTTAATGACTCTACTCCACCTTATGAAGAGAACATCTGTTGAATTTTCTTAAGCCCGACAAACTGACAAAACATTTCATAGTAAATTCCTTTTGGTAAACTAAATGAAACTGCAGATTATTAAATAAATTGCACATCTGGTACTTTAATAGTTAATAAAATACAAATCATCAGAAGCAAGTAGACGTCAATTTTACAGATGCACACAAATTTCTACCCTTTAGATCGGCTTCTTAATAAATAAGATCAAAGCTTAGAAGCACTTTCCTAACCTAAGAAATAATGTGTCTGCTGAGAAAATTACAAGCTATAGCAAAAATGGGCAAAATGTTCGTAAAACAATCCTTCTTGTCTAGGTGTTGGGTTATCCTCCTCTTGTTTTGTTGCAATCTACTTGCACTCTCCTCCCTTGAGCTGCTCCCTAGACGAAAGTCCTTCTTCACCCTTGCTAAGATCTCCTTAAGTCATAGTCCTTTGTGTCTCAAGCTATTAATGTCTCTAGTGTGTCTTCCACTTTTACCTAGCCTAGCTTTTATAATCTTTATTTGTTGACTGAATCCATAACCCTAATCTCCAAAGATCTAATCTGTTGACATTAGATCTCACCTCAATTGAGATCGATGGTCAGGATTCATCTAATTCATTAATGCAAATGACGTTTGTATTTCATCAGAATAGAGTTACAAAAAGGATGAATAGGATTCTATTGGAAAAGGAAATAATTTTTTCCGCCACTACAAGTTGAGTGGTCATTGGGAAGCAAATTCTTAATGAATTCATTAAACCTTGACCTTAGAAACCACACAACCAAGAGGAGAGTGTGAAGAGTAAAGATGATCAAGAATTCCTTTCATCTCCATTGCAAGGAGTAGAAGCTATCCAAGGAGTTGTAGTAGCAGAGGAGGCTAGCCTCACCAATGAAGCAAGTAGTTGTTCAATGGATGTATGAGAGAGAAAAGAAGGATTTCAGAGATGGGTTGAAATTTCTTTTATTGCGATCCAGTTGAAGAATGACTCACCAATATATAAACTAGATTACTAGTTATAAAGTCACCTACAAGCACCATGTAGGGGTATGCAACACTATCATTCAATTGACATGGTCCTAGAGAATTTTTTCCATGCTAAGATGTTATTGGTTGTAGCAAATAAAGTATTCACATGACCTTTTATGGAATTTTTACTTGATGGCATAGCTTGTTTGGGTCATGCTAAAGAACAGGATCAACATTTGACTTGGTTTCATTGATTACCAAGTTTGACCATATCCAAGTTTGAAAGAGATGGGAATGGCTATTAACTCTAGAGTTCAAATCTAGAGATTGCTCAAAACTAAGAATCAATGAGAAAAAAAGATTCATTGCATGAACAAGTAAGCCAAAAATCAGAGTTAAATGTATAGCTAGAATTCGATCCAATAGCTAGATCCATCAGCCAAAGTCAAAGCCATGTTCTAGAGAAGTAGAAAGAAGGCACATTGATCTAGATTGGCTTTTCTTAAGATTTTGAAGACTAAAGAGCGTCTCAATGCGAAGATGTGATCTAAAATGGATATGTAATGTCCCCACACCCAAATGACTAAAGATAACTTTGAATATAGAAATTTGATAACCTATAAAAGATTTCTCATTTTTGTCACCGTAAGTATAGGGAAGCCATTGAAATTGAGAGGTCTTCCAATAATATTAATAGGGTCGATGGCTAGAAAATTAGTAGCTATTGGATTCCTGTTTTTTTTTTTTTTTTTTATTCTTCTTAGGTATAGAGGTTGACCCTCTTTAATTAATTCTATTTGATTATATATATGTATATTATATATATATTATATATATAATATTATATATATATATATATAATATATATATATATATATAGATAGATAGATAGATAGATAGATAGATAGATAGTAGATATAATTATATAAAGAGGTATACCCTCATTAATTTATTTTTAGTTTTTATTAGTAATTAAAATTTATTTATTTATTTCATAGTTATTTTTAACTTTTCATTTTTAATGTTTATTTTATTTTTTCCCAACTTATCCCTAATAGAAATTTCGTTCATCCTTGTTTCTTAGTCCTTTTCAGATCCATTAAATTAAATAATAAAATAAATTTATTTTCCATTTAAATATAGCGATAAAATAAATAAATAAAATAAAATAAATTAAGTAATTAATTATTTATTAAATTAATAAATATTATAAATAGAACCTTAGTAAAATAGTCGTTTATTAATGAGTAGATATTTAATATATATATAATATATATATATATATATAATATATATATATATATATATATATATATATATATAATATATATATATTTCACTTTTCCTCTCCTAGTCAAATTAGCCGTTTTCATCTAGTCGTTAGGAATTGCCTATTTTCCTATTTAACCTACTTCCCAGACCTGTTTCTTCATCTTGTTGTTAGCCTCGCTCTCTTAAAAACACTTATAAATCCAAATAAAATAATTAATTAAATTAAATCATGAGAGTTAGTTTCTCAAACTAAGGAGTTTAGTTAGGGGGAGAGATTCTCTCCAACTAGTTCTCTTAAATTAGCGTGTAAGTTGAGAAATTGTCTCAACCAAGTGAGTCTAAGATAGACGCACTATCTTAAGACCACTTTCTCATGTATTTAAATGTAATATTAAATTATTTGAAGAAGAGAAAATTACATGAGCATGAGAGGCCACATGATGGCTCTCTGCCTTTTCCGCCATGTCAATTTTTATATGTCTGGTATTTATTTTACTGCTGATGCTTTTAAAAACTTTGCTTGAACTATTGATTTCACGTTATCTTGTTGATGATCACTTTGAATGAAACATTATGAGTGCTTTAATGAACTTTATACAACGTCACTTGTTGTGCGTTGAACTGTCACACTTTATTTGATTACTTGACATGCTCGTTTGATCTTAGTGTGCTTAAAACACTGGCTTGATTTGATGCTCACTTGAACTTGCTTGGTTGGTTACTAACACTTGTGATTTATTGAATGTACTCATTGTGATGATTTGTAAAAAAGGGAAGGGTGTCGATCACTGTCGAAAATGCAGCCAAGATACAAATGACAAGTTCAATCTTGATGACACAGTTGAAGACTTACTTGACTTAATGTATTCACCTTAAAAATTCAAGTTCGGGTGTCAGCTACAACTGAAAATGCACCTGTACAATTAAGTTAAAACATGTTTATTTGCAAGTGATACAAAAGGTGTTGATGATGTTGATGTTGTCTTGGCTTGAAATGCTTGATTTTGTAGCATCCTTAACTTGATTTCTTTGATTACAGAATGTGAAATGTGCTTGCTTGGAAGATCATCTCATCAAGTTGATGATGTGATGCTTTGTGCTTGTGAACTTAATTAATTATGCGAGCTTTGATTTCAGGAGCTTGATCGATGACTTGTATATGTAAACTTTCTTATGTGCATGCAATTCTCTAATTTTTGTGTGCTACATGTGTACCATATTAGAAAGCTACCACATGAAGGTTAGTGTCAAAACTAGACACACAAAAAATAAGCAACATCAATCACTACACAAGGTGTACCTAAGATCCCCTTATTCAATTTCGGGCAGATCTAGGACACAATCACCACCAAAAAGATATGTATTTATTAGGCATTGATCACATCAAGATTTTATCTTTATAACATCATCATTAAGACTGCTCAAGTAATGAGAATCCACTCTTGAAATAACTTCTCTTCAAGAACTAAATAACTATTGACTCAAGGTTCTGGAAAAAATATTCACTTGTCTCTCCACGCTTAAAAAAAATGCACACTTATTGCTCCAAAATTACAAAAATGATTTTACCTTGTCTCTCCAAAAGCTCCATAAAAACTCTACTTTCAATTCGTAAATTTCAGATAAAAAAGGATTTGAATCTAAATAAAGCTTTTTACTGAATTGTATGATTTTCTCAACAAAAAAAATGACTATGCTTCCTACAATATCAATCACAATTCCCTGAAAAGCAACAATATTTATGGAAGCAACACTTTGCTTGAATGATATGATTTCTTCCATGCCCCCAAAATTGAAAATTAGCTATTTTCCTGCAATAGCAATCCAAAGTCCATCAACCTTGATGAAGAGGGCTGAGCAGAGAGAAAAATGTGTTGTTGGTGCCTCAAATGTTATACGAAAATTTTCTTTTATGCCAAATAAAAAAAATCACAATACTTTAATGTTGTCGATTTGTTGTTAATCGCTACATGATTGTATTTTGGATTCCACGAACAAGGAACAACAACATGTCACAAAACTTAGCAATCCATAGAGAGGTGACAAGAAATACTTGGGAGCAACCTGATAAATTTCTTCCACCCTTCGAGAGCTAAGATTTTGGCAATGGAGATGTGGGGCAAAAGTTGAAAATGTCTATAAAAAATGGATGGCCCAATGAACAATAAACACATATTTACCTTCTCCATGAAACTCATGTGATGGACTCTTACGAACTATCTATAAGGTGAGATTCAATATGTATCACCAATGGCTCCTCTTGGTGACTCCAAAACCTTCTCCAAATATTTGTCAATTCCTTTGATTTGTATGGAGCTCCTTGCTACTCTGACCTTAACCTTTGCTTCTCCTTCACTTGTTGACCATTCGACTTGATCAATGTTGTTGATCTCCAATGGTGGTTACAGTTTCACATTTGACCACTTTCCTCGATCACTACCATCCACTAAAGGATACAACAACAAAATATCTAAGGAAAAACATATTCAAGGGTTCTGATGTAACTTTCATAAAAATGGGGATGGTATAAAAAAAAATTCAGTGTTAGTGTCATATGTGACATGCCTGATTTCTACACAAGTGATCCGAACAGAAGAACCAATGAGACACGAATATTTCATTATAAGAAATATTGATAATAGTGGTCCATTCCCAAAAGCCATGATGAACTTAGCTTATTTTAAATTTGGTAAATAGAGAATGTGAGGCACAACGAAAAAATCAGACAAATTGTTGGAGAAGTCAATAGATGTCATAGGAGGAAATTGTGAGACGACACCACCCTATTTGAAAGATTAAGCTGATAATCTGAAGTGAAAATTATACAGTTTTATGATTTTCATTACACACAACTATCGATCTTATCGTGACCAGTAGTAAGGATTTCCACCATCCACAGGGAATTAAAAAAAAATCCTTGTCTCAATCACATCAATTAATCCATCGAAAAACCATCACAAATTGGCTGCCTTACTCCCAAAACTACAATTCCAGAACAATGCCAATTCTCACATAATTGTATGCCTTCAAATTTCCTTAGGCTTACCTAATAGGCCCAAAGAACTGAAATCTCTGACACAGATGAGAAAACTAGAGTCATTTCAGCAGTTGTCATGGTTGAAAATGAATTTGAAATCAGAGGTTCCAGAAATAAGCATTAAAATACTCCCTTGCTACTTCGGAACAATGTCTTGAACTCTCACTGCTCTTTCAGAAAACACTACATAGCCTCCTTGTTGATCTCTTCTACAGAGCCTCAAACATATATGTTGCTTTTGGTCGAAACATGATAAACTTAGTGCATGACAGATTCAACCTTTTGTACAAACTCAGGGCGGCTGTCAACTTAGCATTGATACCAATTGAAGGAAAATCACACAACCATAACACACTAAAATAAAATACTCACACACATAAAATAAATACCAGACATATAAAAACTGACATGGTGGAAAAGGCAGAGAGCCACCATGTGGCCTCTCATGCTCATGTAATTCTCTCGTCTTCAAATAATTTAATAATACATTTAAAAACATGAGCAAGTGGTCTTAAGATAGTGCGTCTATCTTAGACTCACTTGGTTGAGACAATTTCTAAACTTACACACTAATTTAGGAGAACTAGTTGGAGAGAATCTCTCCTCCTAACTAAACTCCTTAGTTTGAGAAACTAACTCTCATGATTTAATTTAATTAATTATTTTATTTGAAGAAGATAGAATTACATGAGCATGAGAGATCACATGATGGCTCTCTACCTTTTCCACCATGTCAATTTTTACATGTTTGGTATTTTTTTTTATGTGTGTGAGTACTTTATTTTAGTGTGTTATGGCTATGTGAGTTTCCTTCACTTGTCCTGAAGATGAATCATACTCATTGGTTCGAAACGCGTTGACCAAAAATTTTCAATGTGATTTCTTCCAAAAAATTATTTTATATGAACCTATAAAAGGTTGAGACTTTCAAAGGATAGGATAGTTTCTTATTTTGTAGTGGAATAACACATGCAAAGGGGAGGATGGATCTGACGTGGCCACAGGACGGTAGGAGGCGTGCGCACATCGCCGAACTAGCAAAAGATTAGGGTAAAATATTTTTACCGCAGCTAACCGTGGCATTTGCTGCATCTATTTCAACCCTCCTGACCTGTCGCCATTCGACTCTAGCACTCACGGTCAACTATCTCTCTGGGGGTCTCAGCGGCGGTTCATGACATCATGGACAATATGGATTTCGAGGAGGAGGTTTACTACTCCCAGGACCCGTATTACAGGCAGTCTATCTTCCGTAGCCCAAACCCTAATCTTACCAGCTCTGAACTGCTACCTCTCTAGGTTCTGGTTTACCCTCCCTCTACACTAGTTGTCACTCTGCCTGGTTATTCCTCATCCCCGTTACAATTTGGCTCACTCTCCCTTGAATCTTCAGGCCTTGACTACCCTCCACTATCCCTCGGGACCCTAAATATGCTCATGGTTGTTTCACCTCCATCGCCAACATTCGATTCGGTCCCTTCGATCATTCCCCCACCTCCATCCTGTATTGATCCCTAAATTCCGCCAAACCCTAGCTCCCTTCCCTCAAGCAACTTCGAACCGCCCATGATTAGGGTCAAAGCAGTGACACCGTAGGTGCAAGAAGGAATAGAACCGCTGCAAGGACACCCATCGGCACTGTGAACCGGGAAGAGAAAAGTCAAGTGTGTGAAATCTACCTCAAAGGACCTCACTACCATATTTGGAGAGGACATTCCGATGGGAGAGGTAGTGGACAAGGCCAATACGATACTGGTTGGTCATGTCAGAGGAAGGGCATACTCAGCGGCAAGATTAACAAGATGGGTAAAGGAAATTTTGGGCAGCACTCTTCAAGAGCTACCAGAGGTTCAAAATCTAGCAAGGGGATGGTTCGCACTGCATTTCTCCAAGGTAGAGTACACAGAGCTAGTTCTTGCGAAATATTGGCACATAGAGATGGTGCCAGTCCTTCTCAAACATTGGAATCCTTTATTTGATCCAGAACGGGAGCAAATAGGTGTCGGCCCCATTTGGGCTCGATTACCAGGGTTACCTCTACAGTATTGGTATGAAGTAGTCTTTGCAAGGATTGGGAACGTTCCTGGATCATGTCTGGATTACGACAAGACCTATGTGCACTCCGAGAATAGATCGATGGCTAGAATTCTAGTATATTTAGATACGAGAGAGGGACTAGAAGAGAAAATTACTCTTAAATGGTGGCATTACACTAGAGTCCAGATCCTAGACTATGAGGGGGTCCCTTTTTGATGTAGGAGGTGCCACAAGGTAGGGCATATCTACAAGGATTGTCCTCTTCTCATGAAATCAGCTGACCCCCATAGTTCACCAACTCCTCAAAAGGGCAAAGCAATAGCTAATCGAGCCAGCACCCCGGTATCGGCTCACAAAGCACATGATCAAGGCGAATCCTTCAAATCTGTGGATGAGCATTTCATAATGCCATCGCCTCTACTGACCCGTGGTAGAGCTGCTGTTTCCATAGAGGCCGCAAGAAAAGAGGGTACATCTCTCTCTTCTCCCTCTATCTCTAATATTACTTTTGTCACATTTGCTTGCTATGCATCATTAGATTCATCAACCGCATTGTATATGTCACCTGCTATTTCCTGTGAGATCTCCTTGTCTCTGCCCCTCATATCTACCACCTCCCCATCCCTTCCCTCCCCCCCTCCCTCCCCCATGCGATCGGTTATGAACCACCCTGCTTTGCCCCACACATACAACCTTCGTTCCCGCTTCATCCCAGACACCAGCCACCATACTGGCCTAGGTCTTACCTTCCCTGCGCTGATCACACAATCAACTCGGGGCCATAAATCTAATCTCTCAAAAGCTATTCTGAAGCCTGGGGTAGAAGTAGCCTCTGGCAAAAAATCCACTCTGGAAGGGGTTCTTAGAGCAATGAACACCCCCAGGAGGGTTCCACCATGAAACGCCTCTCTTTCAATTGCAGAGGCATGGCTAGTGCCTCCAAAAAACTAGCACTGTAGAGATTATTCGATGTTGAACCTGTGGATATTATCATGCTGCAAGAAACCCTAGGAATCGCTAATTCCATTAATCAAACCCTTGCAGCCATTAAACCTGGTTGGCAATTCCTCTCTGGATGCAGTGGGTAGATCGGGGGGAATAGCCATCAAATATGATCCTTGCTCCATAAATGTATCAACCTCTTGGGGGGGAGTGGGATTCATTGGATTGAACTTATTCTCGGCCGATCTAGGTTTGTTAATCAAATTTATTAATGTGTATGGTCCTTGTCAGTGGAGAGATGAATTTGGGCAGCATTTCCTTAATACTGAAATCACAGCAGTTGATCAGGTGATTATAGAGGGTGATCTTAACTTCTCCCTAGGCTTTGGGGAATCCTAGGATCACAAGCCCAAGTTGACCCTATGTCAGATTTCTTCAGGGACATTCTGGATTAGCACAACCTCACTGAGGTCCCCATGATCAAGCCCTTACCCACTTGGAGAAAACGGAAGTTGGGGATGCAGCTCTGGCTAGAAGGCTTGATCGCTTCCTGATTAAAGTGCCTTTGCTTCAGAAACTAAATAGGTACATATAGTGGGTTGGGTTCGGAGGGATATCAAACCACTCACTTATCTATTTGGAAATCCTAGGACCTGAAGCCAAGCCAAAGTCTCCTTTCAAATTTAATCATGATTGGCTCCAAGATCCAAGATATACCAAGTTGGTCTCAGACTATTGGACATCCCATCCCATCTCTAGTCACAGATTTGCGGCTGAAGGTTTTTGCCACAACCTATCTCAGCTAAAACATTTATCCATCACTTGGGCAAAGGAGAAAAAAATAAAGGACGATCAGACCATATCAGCCATTGAAGCTGAACTGAACGAGCTCTTGGATGACAACAACAAAGGTTTTACATCTGCAAATGAGAAATCCCATCTTATTGAGCTCGAAAAACAGAAAGAAAAGATCCTAAAGGAAAGAGAAGAAACATGGACACTGAAGAGTAGAGCAATCTGTTTGCACGCTAGCGATGATAACACAAAGTTCTTTCAAAACTTTGCTAAAGGAAGGAAGAGAGCTAATGCAATATGGAAAATTCCTCTCCCAAACAGAGGTGTGGCTGACACTTTTAAAAAGCTATCTCTTTTAGGCACCTCTCATTTTCAGAATCTATACAAATCTCCACAAGACGCCAATCTAGCTGATATCATCCAAATGGCAGGGTATTTCCCTACATTTGTAAGGGAGGAGGAAGCACCTGATCTCAATTCACCTATATCGCTCGCGAAACTTGAGGGGACTTTAAAGTGGTTCAAAAAAGACAAAAGCCTGGGACTAGATGGGTGGACTATTGAGTTATATTTGTCTTTCTATGATCTTTTGGCACATGGCCTTCTCCAGGTTGTGGAGGAATGCTAAACTTCAGGCAAATTGTACAACGCCATAAATTCTACCTTCATCGCCCTCATCCGTAAATCAGATTCCCCTTCATCCTTCAATGATTTCCGTCCCATCTCACTCTGCAACTGCCTCTATAAAATTATTTCCAAGATCATTGTAAATCGTATTAGACCTATACTATCTCATCACATCTTACCTCAATAGTTTTCCTTCTTGGAAGACCGTTAGACCCACGAAGCCATTGGCACTGCACAAGAAGCTATTTACTCAATTCGATCTAGGAAACTAAAAGGGATCATCCTCAAGATTGATCTGGAAAAAGCTTTTGACCGGGTTAGCTGGCTTTATATAAAAATGCTTCTTATCCACCTAGGATTCCCGCACCTATTCACCACCTGGATCATGGCCTACATCTCCACACCAACCTTCAGTATCCTTATTAATGGCTATGTCTCTCCTTTTTTCCATGCTAAAAGGGGACTCAAACAAGGATGCCCTCTTTCCCCCTCCTCTTGTTGATTATCATGGAAGGTCTCAGTCGGTTAATCAATCATGAAAAGCAAAGGGGAAAATTATTTGGGCTAAAGATCAATGAACAGTGCCACCTCACTCATCTTCTTTTCATGGATGATGTTTTGATATTTCTGGATGGCGGCATTCATGACTTGATAGCTTTCGATAAGGTCCTAACCATCTTCTCTAGGGCCACTGGTATGCTGGCAAATCATGTGAAATACACAATCACTCTAGCTTACACTTCCACACAGGAATCCACCTTTGCAACACAACATTTCCCATATAGCACCCATCCACTTGATCAGGGCTTGAAATACTTAGGTTTCTGGATCAAGCCCCTGAGCCAAAAGGTTGCAAATTGGAATTGGTTGGTAATGAAATTAGAGAAAAGAATTACAAACTAGTTGTTGTGGAGGTAAATCCCCTCTGCGGACAGAGGTGGATCCCACTAGCCCCACAGGGGTCTAGCAACAATCAATCACGCTGCA
>APFE030376662.1:134089-177577 GCA_000404065.3 Pinus taeda | reverse complement strand
TCTTCCTCTTCTTGTGTCTTGGGACACTGTTCAGCAGATAACCTCACACCTACAGGAATAGGAACCTTCACCGGTTACTATCCTGCATATTAAACCTCTGCAGTATTGTCTCAACATACTTCCTCTGGTTTAACCAGAGCTTCCTCTTTGCCCGATCTCTTTTAATTTCCATGCCCAAAATATAGTTTGCAGCACCGAGATATTTCATGTCGAATTTGGAGGACAATTGGGTCTTCAAATCCTGGATAATTTCTTGTCATTTCCAACCAACAACATATCATCCACATACAAGACCAGATAAATAACACGGTCACCAATTAATTTAAAATACACACAATGATCTCTTTGCTTCTGGTGAAGCCAAGTCCCCGTTTAAATGTATCAAATTTATGATACCACATCCTTGGTGACTGTTTTAACCCATACAAAGACTTCTTTAACTTGCATACTAGTTCTTTCTTAGCTTTCACCGCAAAGCCTTCAGGTTGCTTCATGTAGATCTCCTCTTCCAGATCCTCGTGAAGAAATGTTGTCTTCACTTCCATCTATCCTACCTCAAAATCAAAAGCAACAACAACAAATAAAAGTAATCTAATAGAAGTTACTTTGGCAACAAGAGAAAAAATATCACCAAAATCAATTCCTGGCACCTGGGAATAACCTTTTGCTACCAACCGAGCTTTATATTTCTCCGCTTTTCCTTCTGCACTTGTCTTCTTCTTGAACACCCATTTGCTACCAATGGATTTCCTTCCAGCTGGAAACTCCCCCAGATCCCAAGCCTCATTTTTGTGCAAAGATGACATTTCATCAGCCATGGCCTCTTTCTAGAGTTTTCCATCCTCTGAATCTACTGCTTCCTTCACAGTTGTGGGATCATCATCCGTAATAGATAAAGCAAAATTGGAATAGAAAGCAAATGGACTATACCTTTCTGGATACCTTATTTCTCGAACTGATCTTCTCACAACCAAAGTTTGTGGCTCTTCATCTTCTGATTCCTCCTCTGCTGTAGAGTCTGATTCTTCCTCCTTTAGCTCAAACTCTATCTTCTCGGGTTCCTTTGGTTGGACTTCATGTTTAATAATATCTTTCACTTCTCTGAACACCACATCTCAATTTTACACAACCTTCCTTGTTACTGGGTTCCAAATCTTATAACCCTTTAAACCATCCTTACACCCAATAAAGATGCAATTTTCAGATTTACTATCTAGCTTGGTTCATTTCTCCTTTGGAACATGTACATATGCATCACATCCAAATACCCTCAGATGTGAATGAGATGGTTTCTTACCAGTCCATACCTCTTGTGGAGTCTTATCCTCCAATGCTAATGAAGGTGGCCTATTGATCAGGTAACATGCAGTATCCACCGCCTCTGCCCAGAATTCCTGTCCTAACTCGGCACCACTAAGCATGCTTCTTGCCCTTTCCATCAACGTCTTGTTCATTCTTTCTGCAACCATTTTCTAATGTATATGGATACTATCTGTAGATCTGTCGTGCTATACCACACTTCTTATATAATTCTTCAAATTCCTTACTGCAAAACTCTCCACCATTATCTGTCCTCGACACCTTTATCTTCTTCTATCTGATTTTCCACAAGAGCCTTAAATTCTTTAAACCTGTCAAAGACTTTAGATTTCTTCTTAAGGAAATATATCCATGTATCTTGAGAATTCATCTATAGATGATACATAGTACACAGACTTACCCAGTGATGGAACCTTCACAGGCCCAAACACATCACTGTGTACAAGCTCTAATATTTGTTTCGCCCTCTTACCACCAGAGAGGAACTCACCTGATTCTGCCTCCCATATACACAATTTTCACAGAAATCAAAATCTAGAGAGCTATTACTCATACCTTCTACCATACCTTTACCATGAAGTATTCGAAGGCATTTCTCTCCAATATGTCCAAGCCTTTGATGCCATAGCATGGTCTTCACTCCAGAGACCACTAGATTTTCTGTGCCACTTTCAGGAAGCATGGAACTATTGCACCCATCAACAACAATGCTACCTTGCAGCTTGTACAGAGTTCCAATCCAAACTCCATGTATCAATACCAGTGCTCCCCGAACCATATTGTAGGTATCCTTCTCGAACACTGTTTTTACACCTGCATCATCTAGCTTGCTAACAAAAATCAGATTTCTAGCTAATGCAGGAATATGCAGAACACCCAGAAGTGTTCTAACCCTTCCACCTTGCATCTTCAACTTTACTTTTCTACGACCAATGATTTTAGCCTTCCTGTCATCCCCCAAGAAAACATCACCACCATCATATTTCTCATACTCATTGAACCACTCTCTATGGGGAATGAAGTGAAAGGATGCACCTAAGTCAATCAGCCATGCCTCATGATCTACATGTGTACTTGAAGAAGCCAAGTACGCATCCCCACCTTCATCTGAGATGGTTTTCACCTCTGCAGAAGGAGCCTCATCAGATCCCTTTCCTTTGTCAGGAGCTTTAGATTCACAGTCCCTTTTGAAGGGGCCTTCCTTTCTGCATTTCCAGCACGCCACCTTTACAGGTTTTCCTGGAGATTTAGATATCCCACTCGACAACTTATTTTTGTTTCTGTTCTAGGACTGTCCTCTTACAAACAAGGCATCACCATTTTGACTCTCCATATTTTTCTGTCTCATCTCCTCCATGACCAAGCTGAGACTATTTCATCAAACTACAAGGTAGTTGCATTACTACCTATTGCAATAACCAGATTATCCCGCGAATCTGGTAGAGAACACAACAAACTGATGCACTTATCTTATCTGAAATTTTAATATTAATAGATGCTAACTGACTTACCACAATATTAAATGCGTTGAGATGCTCTGTCACTGAGTCTCCATCTTTCATCCTCAGGTTATACAATTTTTTCTGCAGGAACAAATTATTCACCAGAGACTTAGATTGGTACAGAGTCCCTAACTTGTCCCACAAAGCCTTTGCTGTAGCTTCCCCTGATACATTCAACAATACTGAATCTGAGACACACAATTGTATTGTGCTCTGACTTCCGATCCAACTTCTTCCATTCTTCATCGGACGCTCTCGTTGGTTTAGTACCTGGATCTACCATGATCCACTGATCTTTATCCACCAACAGATCCTCCATCTTGAGTTTCCACAACTCAAAACTCTGACCATTAAACTTATCGATCTCTATCTTTCCACTTCTCGCCATCTTATTTCACCACCAGAATCGATATCGCAGATCTCCCACTAAACAACGTCTACCACATGCCCAAGCAAAACCCCTCAGCAACAAAGGTGTCCCCTTGAAGCCAAATCTGCTCTGATACCAAATGTAGGTTTTAACCCCGTACAGAAATTACCTGCATACAATTTCTAAAACACAGAAAATAAACAATGTGAGAGCATAACACATAAAACAAATATACACAGAGATTTTCCCCTGGATCCCAAAACCGGGACTACAAGCTTGCTTTTTCATTATTTTCCTTTCAACGTTATAATACATATTTATACATGTCGAAGCATCAAATACCATGGACTAAAAACCATTGCGTCCAATACCATGGACCGAAAACCATCGCATCCAAAAAACATATGCGAAAATCATGCACAGAACCATAGGTGAGTCTGCCCAACCTAACATAGGGTCCAAAACCAAAATTTTCTGGGGTGTTGCCCCAGACCCTATAAAGTGGAGTTACAAGTACACCTGAAACCCCATGTGACCCCCCTATAACCCCCCAGTTAACTACATGGGCTAGTCGTGGAAAGAATATAACACAACCCAAGAAGAAGTTGTCAAGCTAGAGTGTTCTTAAACTCAACCATCATAGTGTTTTGTCTTGTTAGGTTGTCAAATTGTCTCTACCCTATTTTTTCCTATATGGGTATGAGTGTAAATTGCAATAATATTTGTAATTATGTTGTAAGTGAAATTCCAAGTGTCAATATTGGAATATGAAGAGTCATGTTGTAATGTAACGAGTAATTTTGTAAAGAAGTTGGAAAGTCATGAGGGTAGTCCAAAGGTCACAAAGGGGAGTTAAAGAGTCACCCCTCGTTTTATAAATAGAACCTCATAACTCATGTAAAAGGCTTTTTGGAGCCAAGCTTTTAGCTAGGCTTAGGCTTAGAAGGAGCTTCAGAGTACTGTGAAGAGTATTGACTTCTCTGTAGCGTAGAGCAAGTATCCTTATTTGGAGGAGCAGATGTTCTTGACTTTAATGTTCCACTATTGGGGCTAGGTGTCTATTAATGGTGTATGTATGAATGGAACTTTCACTTATAATAATAAAATCAGAGCTGACACACTTTCATGCATATGGTGTGAATATAGTAGGACTATTCTTGTTGTAGTTGCAATGTATGTTATTTAACTTATGCTTATGCTTATGAACTATTTCGTTTAAATTTGTATGAATCTTGTTGAATGTGTTTTTTTTATTAATTCATCATTTTAACTTGTGGACTATTCTGTGTCTTATCTTGTGACGTCATTATGCTCGTGTGTTCCTTTCTAGTTTCATACTATTACAGGCTTCCAAAGGGGTGCACTTCCTTTTCCTTTTGTGTGTTGGAACATTCATGCATCACACTTGACTCTCCCTGGGGTCACACACTTGCTCTCACCCAATTTTATCATACTTCACTCTGCATGTTTTCGTAATCAAGGCATAACTTTACCACCCACTACTGGGACTCCTACTCCAAATGGTGTGAGTTCTAGTTGGGACTTCATATTGGGGAGATCCCCTGAATGTTGGCGGGTCCTACACTGTCAACAGGTTGGAACCTCAACCATAAATACATTTTCTACCAGATATGGGGTTCGATCTTATTATTGAGTGTTTAGTTTTTTCACCCTGGATGGCCTAATCACCTTTCTCAATGTGGAACCATGTCCCAAATGGAAATTTGTCCAAACCCCTTAACTTTGCTTGAATCTAGATCCAAACCTCTCTTCCTTTCTCTCTTACTCTTTTTTGCATGCTTGGATTTCTCCATACCCCGTATATCACATAAAATTTTGATGGTCTGACCTTTCACCTCGATAGTGGTGTCAAAGCCTGAATTTGGGAAATCCAAAATTCGATCATTTTCGAAGGTATATGACCCATTCACCCCCATTTCATTGAATATCAATATGACTTCCACAGTGTAACCATGACCAACGAAACTTTGAACCTGAATCTTTTGTTCTAGTTATATCTAGATCTGGTACTTTACAAATGGGCATCTTACTCCATGCCCGACTATCTGAATGTCTGGATGATGTTTTCTCCATGCAAAACTTTGCTACCATAACTTTGACTTGAACACCTTCACATGAATTTGGATTTGAACCATTTTCTTGGTGGTTTCCTTGGTGCACCCCTGCATTCCTGGATGACTCTACACACTCCTAGATATCCAAAGAACTCAGTAAGGGCCCCATTGTAATTTAATCCTTCTATTATTTTGGCGCAATTACCTTTTTCATCGCCATTTTCACCAAACTAAAATACACTGGAAAACCTTTTCCAGACCACTTTCATGGCACAAATCCTAAGACTACATAGGCTTCCATGTCACTGCCATGTCATTTGCTAAATATGCACGTTGCCACGTGGTGTTCCCTACTACTACCATGTTTTCAATACCTATCACTTGTCCAATTAGTCACCTAAAAGGTCAAAAATGGGTGTCATATGTCACTACCTCTAGCTGCCACATCATTGTTCCATGTGCAATGTCCTCTGACTGCCACATCATCATGCCACGTGTCATGTCATTTGGCTACCATGTCATTGACCAACCGCTTGTATTACCACTTCATTTTGCCACCTGTCTGGGGTACACCCACTTGAGAAATCTAGTATCCACCCATTTCAACTGTGCGATAAATGAATGCAACCTGGATGAGTCTAGATTCCCATATACCTTGAGGCCATTACAACCTATTGAACTTCCTTAATACAAAATTATTTTTCTCTACATTCTTTTGGAGTTAGACTAAGTGTTATATACCATTGGAAAGTTCTCTAAAAGGGCTATCTAACAAAACAATTTCCATGTTTTTTTTTATCAAGATAATTGTATTTAAAATGTCTACAAATCTAAATCTTAGATACAAGTAAATTTCTCGCGCGTGCACCTGCTCTGCTTCAGCCGACTGCTGCAGCTTGCCCCAGCTCCCTGTGCCCCTCAGTCTGCTCTGCCTCTCCAATGGAGGCCAACGAGGACCCTGATCCCCCTCCTTCACCGCCTCCGGAGGTGTTAGCCTTCCGATCAATGATCGGAGCAGGTCCAAAGCGCCCCCCCTCAGCTTCACAACAGAAGTTTGCAAAAAAGTTGGATACGATTCCATCGGTAGCCCTACCAGAAGAAGAAACTTGCAAAGCTACGTTGAACCTTGCGGAGAGATGCCTTATAGGCCAGTTCACAGGCCTCCGGCTATCTCCCAAGTCGGTGGATGAATGGACCCAAAGGAACTGGAAGCCCCTAATCAAAGAAGGAGTCAAAAGCTATTTCGTAGGTAAGGGTTTCTTTGTGTTTGTCTTTGAAAACCCAGATGACAGAGGTTTAATCTTTAGAAATGGACCGTATTTCATGGGGCCCTAGGGCCTTCACCTAAAAAAATGGTCCCCTAATTTCGATCCCACCCAGGACATCCCCTCTGTTGTCCCAGTCTGG
This sequence comes from Pinus taeda, assembly GCA_000404065.3. Lineage (NCBI taxonomy): Eukaryota > Viridiplantae > Streptophyta > Pinopsida > Pinales > Pinaceae > Pinus > Pinus taeda. The sequence goes on along the minus strand of APFE030376662.1, from coordinate 170,903 downwards.
GTTAGGCTCCCACATTTGCCTCTGCACTGTTGGAACCAAAAATCTCTACAGGTCATAGGTAATGCTATGGGAAAATATATAGATCAAGCAGGGAGAAAAGACCAGTACTCATGCACCCGTATCTGCGTAGAATTTGACCTAGAGGAGGGGTTACCAGAAGCTATCAAACTCACTGTAGTTGGGTGGACGCATGTCCAAGAGTTGGATTGCGAACAGTTACCCTTTAAATGTAGACATTGCCACGGTCATGGCCACTTTGCAAAGAACTGTAAAAAGAGAGAAAAGGAGCAAGCAGACAAACAGAATGGGGAGCAATGGACCCTAGTCCAAAAGAACGCAACCTCAAAAAAAGGAACAGGCAGAGGAAACACGGATGGAGGCCCTAGCAGCAGCAAAGCCAACCAGAAAACGGAAGCAAATCCAAAAGGGACAGAAAGGGCTCAGAATAATCAAGCCATCCCATCCCAGGAGAATGAAGAACAGGCGGACATTCCACCTTCAAACAAGGAGGAAGGGGAAGCAATTCAGATCGAGGCCAACCAGGGCAGCTCCTCCAATCCCTCATATGCAGAGATAGCAAGAAAAAAACAAGTTGAAAGCTCTGGTTCCTCGGAGGATGAAACCTATGAGCGACAAACGAAAAAAGTTGGAAGGAAATCCCGCAAAGAAAAAAGGGAGGAGGAGGCAGAAAGACTCAAAACACAAGGAAGCCAAGCAACCATAGAAATGACTATTGGGCGAAACATCAGACCAAGGCCCTCCAAGGGAGGGCTCAATACCCCCTCAAGTAAATAATGAATCTCGTCTCTTGGAACTGTAGAGGACTAGGGAACCCCTTTAAAGTAGAAGCAGTCAAGGATCTTATGAAAGCAGAGCCCTTAGATATCCTCATGCTCTAAGAGACCAAAATAGAAGGCCATGCCCTTTTAGAGATCAGCAGCTCAAAGTGGAATAAAAGAGCATGCAAAGCTGTCAGCTCAAGGGGTACTTCTGGAGGACTGGCAACACTCTGAAATGATGACCTTTTTCATCTGAAAAACCACAAGGAAACACAGCACTGCATCCACACGAAATTGATGCACAAAGTAAGTAAGTTATCTATTTTCCTTTTCAATCTTTATGTCCCAGTTTCTTATTATGAAAAGAGAGAATGCTGGAACTCCCTTTCAACCTTTCTAGAGAAGACATCCCCCAGCAATATTATCATAGCAGGGGACCTCAACATCATTATGAAAGCAAAAGAAAAGATGGGAGGGACAAGCAACAGAGACCCCATGCTAGACGAGGTGGAGGAACTCTTTCAGCGCTAGGACTTAATGGACTTCAATCCTATCAGAGGCATTTACACCTGGTCCAATAATAGAGTGGGAACTGATCACATCTCAGCACGGTTAGACAGATTTATGGTACAAAGCTCCACAATGATGAATAAAAAGATAATCATCACTAAAATCCTGCCCAAACTAGCTTCTGACCATAAGCCTATTCAGCTTCTCCTGGAAGATGAAGAAGATCTGGGGCCCATTCCATTCTGAAACAACCCCCTAGGGATCGAGAAGGAAGGCTATATAGAGATAGTGAAGGCAGCTTGGGCCAAAACATTCACGGGATCCCCAAGCTATGTCTAGGAGCAAAAACTAAAAGCAACTAAGCAGGCGCTGAAGAACTGGATAAAGAGACCAGGATCCTCTCCTACTGAGCAAAGAAAGGAGTTAGTTCATGCATTGCAGACTCTGCAAACAGAGATGGAAAACAAAGACATCACAACAGAGTTGCTGGAAAAAGAAACAAAATCCCAACGTTCTACACACCAAACTTTCAGAAAGGATGAAGAATATTGGCGACTAAAATCTAGAAGTTTGTGGTTGAAGGCTGGAGACCAAAACACCTCCTTCTTCCACCGACAATACAGAGCGAGATTGACTAGGAATCACATAGCAGAAATTAAAACATCAGAGGGTATCGTTTGCAAAAGTTTTAATCAGTTCAAAGCTGCTGCAGAAACCCACTTTAGGAATCTCTACAGAGAAGAAACCCACATAAATAATGAGGAAGTTGTTGATTTCATTGCCAACATCCCTACTCTTATTAGGCCTGAAGAAAACATAGCTCTCTACAGGCCAACCATGGAGGAGGAAATTATAAAAGTCATTTGGTCCATGGATGCAGATAAGGCTCCCGGGCCTGATGGATTTACAATCCATTTCTACAAGTCTTGTTGGGATATTATTAAAGCTGATCTCTGCAAAATGATACGCTGGTTCATGAAAAAATCCAAGGTAGGCAGAGGAACTAACTCCACTTACCTCGCTCTAATTCCCAAAGACATCAATCTGGAGACATTCGCAAGGTTCAGGCTGATCTTGTTGTGCAATGCTTCATATAAAATTCTGGAAAAACTAATAGCAAACAGGATTAAGCCACTTTTAAAAAGACTGATCTCTCCTCCTTAAGGTGGTTTCGTTGAAGGCAGGCATATTCTAGATAATGTAATCCATGTACATGAGATCATCCATTCTAGCAAGCAGTGGAATGAAAAAGGCATGCTGATCAAATTAGACATGGCAAACGCCTTCGATAGAGTGAATCGCTCTTTCCTCTGCAATGTCCTGCTCTCATTTGGCTTTTCGTCTCAATTCGTCAATCTCATCAAAGCCTGCATAGATAAACCATGGATTGCCCCTTTAGTCAATGGCCACCCCACAAATTTCTTCCAAAGCCAGAGGGGCATCAGGCAGGAATGCCCCCTCTCCCCATTCCTATACATCATAATGGAGGAATCTCTTAGCCACAAACTCACTGCAGAAAAAATAAACGGCAACATCCCAGGTCTTAAGCCTTTCCACGGAGCTGAAGCCCTGAATCACGCGTTATTCGCTGATGATTCACTTCTTCTAGGCGGAGCGCCCATCAGAATTGCCAAAGCCATAAATGTAGTCCTCAATAGTTATTACAGAGCCTCTGGGGCATTAATAAATGAGAACAAAAGCGAAGTTTATAGCTGGAACAAAGATCAGAGGGAGCTCTCTGGCATAACCACTCTCCTTGGTTTCAAAGGACAAGCAATCTGGGATAGATTCAAGTATTTGGGCCTTCCCATTATATCAGGAGCAAATAAAAGATCGCTCTGGAGTGAAATAATCTCGAAAATCAAAACAAAAATTGCAGCGTGGGGAGGCTATTGGTTGACGAAGGAAGCAAATTAATATTAATCAAAGCAATGCTGTCGGCGTTACCAATCTACCAGACAACATTTCTCTTAGCAACAAGAAATGTGGCGGAGCAAATATCCAAACTGCTCAGAGACTTCTTGTGGCGGGGAGGAAAGGGAAACGAAAATAAAATGCATTTGGTGAACTGGGACGGGGTAAAAAAAATAAAGGCAGATGGAGCGCTGCAAATCAAAGATCCAGCTCTTGTAAATTTAGCGCTGGGTGGAAATATCTTATGGAAGCTGATCCATGAACCCACCCATCCGGTTAGTGTAGTGCTGAGCACAAATTACAGACCCAACAAATTCCTTAGCAATCTTCAGAATGCAAATGCAGTCAACAGCACGTAGGTGTGGAAACTATGCTGTAGGAGCAGTAAGTTCTTCAACAAACAGGCCTATAGGATTCCTGGCAACGGCAAATGCACCCATCTGTGGCTTGACAGAATTATGGGGAAAGAACCCCTGAAGAATAATGAGGACATAGCTGATCTCAGGGACTGGCTGAAGCGGGCAGGAGTCAACACCATATTCGAACTGTCAAAATGGGATCATCGTGGAGATTGGGCAGGATGGGATTTTCATGGAGTTCCAGAGCGGTTAACTCACCAACAAATTCTGCTTGAAGATATGTTGGAAGATCTAGGGATGGGGTCAGTCCGGAGTCTACACTACAACAACAGGATATAAGCATTGCAGGCTTCAAGAAATAGCAAACAAACCCCGACTTTTTGGAAGAATGTCTGGGAACCCCTATCCCTTCCAAAAGTGAATTTCTTTTTCTGGACCCTAGCACATAAAAAAATCTTAACTGGTGATAATCTGGAAAAAAGGAATATAGCAGGGCCGCACAGATGTGTATTATGCAGCAGCAACTTTGAAATAGCCCAGCACCTTTTCTTGGAGTGCAATTTTGCAAAAGAGGTATGGGGAATTATTTTACATGATTTTCAGATTATTCTGCCTTCACAAATATCTGTTACAGATCTCTACGCCACTTGGAGTCGTTTCTATCCCCAGTGCATCCCTTCCAAATCATTCTGGAATAAAATATGGACATCTATCCCAAAATATGTTTGCTGGCAGCTTTGGCTAGCTCGAAATCAACAAATTTTCAGAGAGATGAGGCACACTCCATTGCAAGTCACAGCAAAAGCTAAATCCTTTCTACTGGAAGCAGCCCAACAGCAGTATTTCAAAGAAGATCCATTGTTATTGCCTGAAGAGAAAAGATGGCTCGGCTCGCTAGAGCCCTGCCCGCACAAGCAGCTCCTCTCCCCACATAAGGCAAATCAGGGATGGCGCATAAGAGATGAAGATGACAAATTCCAACTATGGTGGCAATCACAAAACTTAAGCACAATTTTCTTCAATGGAGCGTCTAAAGGTAATCCCGGAGATGCAGGAGCTGGGGGGGTCATCTACTCTACGGATGGGACTTCAAAAGACTGTTTCAGCTGGGGATTAGGCCAGAAATCTAACAATCAAGCAGAGATTCTTGGGCTTCTCAAAGCTTGCCACATTGCAAGAGACAAAGGTGTCAAAGACCTCCAAGTTTTTGGAGATTTAGAGTTAATAATAAAAAGCCTAAAGCTGGGAAATCTATTTAGTAATGCCAGCCTCAACAAAATATTGGACAGATTGAAGAGAGTTCTCCTAGACTTTGACACATGTAAATTTTATCATATTCTCAGAAAGTCAAACAGTGAAGCTGACCAGCTGGCAAACAAAGGCAGCTCTCTGATGAAAGCACTGCTAATTGTAAATAGTGAAAGTACTGTACAAATGCCCTGAAAATCAAGTAGATCTTAACCAGCAACAGTTAGAAATCTGCAATGTAATAGGAGCCGCTTGGGCAAAGACCCAAGGTTTTTCAAATAAATAAAAATCATAACCGTTTTAATTAAAAAAAAATGTCTACAAATCTAGGCTTCTCAACTAAATGCATTCATGAATTCAAGCCAAACAACTTGCAGCCTACACTCAATGATCAATGACAATAGACACTTAAAGCAACAATGACATCATGAATACTCAACAAGCTCTCCCTGAATTTGGCATCACTTGACATAACATCAACAACAACAACCAACTACCAACACACTAAACAACATGTAGAGGTTGTGAGTATATTTCTTACTTGGGAGCTTCTCAAAAGTGAAAAACTAATTATTTCTCCTATAAGCTCCCTTCCTCTTAAACTAAGTGGTTTCTTTGTTTAGAAAAAGATTGATTTCTTCCTCCTAAATTAGCATCTTTGGTTAGAGAAAAGTTGTAAATTGAGAATTAATTTTAATTGGTGTCTTTAGTTAAGGAAAGGTTGCTTCCTTCCTTCTAAAGAAAGTGGCTTCTTTGGTTAAAGAAAGGATTTTCAAACTTTAATTTTAACATGTTAAATTTAGGTAATCTTTTTTTCCTTGTCTTAAAATCAACCTTTGCGTTAAGGGTATAAATATATACACTAAATGTTTAAATCATGCAAATTATTCAAATTAACTTTGATAGCTTTAGAAGTATAAAGATATATATTAAATATGTAAATTATTCAAATTTTCTAATAGGTTTGTTTTTGTTAAGAGATCATAGGATCAAATCCAGCAGGACAAAGTATGTACACCTTTGTAGACTTTACTAGTCAAATTGTTGTGTGGAGGGGGATCCAAGAAATGATCTCATACATCAATTTAAATGTCAATTTGGTCTAGTATTAGCAAGAATGATCTCATACATCAACTTCATGTCAATTTAGGGTCTAATATTAGCAAATGGGTTAATTTTCCATACTTAAAAAAAACTGATATTAGCTAATTTATGTATTTAATATCAGCTAATTTCCATTCTTTTTCTAAAAATAATTTGCCCAAATTTTATAATATAAAATTGTTTTACCTTAAAATTCACCAATCTTTTATAGAGACTATATAAAATAATTAGAAATGTGAATTTTTTACAAAATTATTGTCAAACATTTTAAAATTTTCATATTAGGGAATAGTAAGATTTGTCAAGATTTCTAAACTTTAAGATAAATTTCCATCTTTAAACCATACAGGCTGGGACTAGTTATGTCCACTAATAACATTTACTTGTTATTTCAAGAAACAAGATAAATAATAATGTTACATAGTCAAATTTATCATAAATAATCATGTTACAAAAATGTTATTTCAAGAAACAAGATAAATAATAGTGTTACATAGTCAAATTTATCATAAATAATCATGTTACAAAGTCAAATTTGTCATAGAATGAAATTCAAGTCAAATTGGTCATAGAATAAAATTCAAACCAGGATGGAGAAAAATACAACAAACCGTACAGACCGTCCCGACCATGACCAATGTAAATTGTGATTATTCATGTGTAACTTTTGTATGATGTCAATCAAACTTTTTCCCATTGTAGATAAATTTCGTGTGGTGTTCACCAAACTGATCAAATAATGAAACAAGTTTATACACACGAAATTTCTTACAGATCTCAGTTAATTCAGACCAGGGCATTGAGGAACTTGAGAGATTTAAATCACACCAACTTTCAATTACAGAACATAGCAATTACAATGCAACAAGCTCCCAGTCAGGATTAGAGAGCTGATCAGATCGAAAAAGGCAAATTGATAGTATGAGGCGTAGGTAGTAGTCCAACACGATACAAAAGTGAGAGGAGTAACCAAATTTAAGGGCACTTGGGGCCTCCTCTCTTGGTCTTCCAGTTGTTGTAACAGGGGCACATCTGTTTATTCCCGTATGTTCCTGGAGGAACACACAGACACTTTGCACAGCACTTGTTACAGTAGAACAAGCACGGCTTCTGGTAAGCTGTGGCTGAGCACCTTGATGTGCACCTCGGAGAGCATTCTGATCAATACACACAAAATTAAGTGTTAATGCACTCATATCTCATCTCAAAGTAAAATGGGTATATTAGTAAAGAAGCATAAATTATGACCAAAAGTGAAAGTTGGTGGAGTTAGTTTCACACCTGCAGGTTGGAGGCTGCCTTGTCTGCTCCCATACTGCATGCATTTGAACAACAATGGTTATTGTATTTCTAACTGTATTCAAAACCCAATTGATATAGATGGTATTTTCTTAATTCATTTCTAACTGGTGGCATGCAGCCAAATCACATAATATTATCTCACATTCAGAAAAAAACAAAAAATCCAATTCTAATCAGAAGGCATAATAGGATGCAACGTTAAGCCCGGCTTATTTTGATTGAATTTACTATGCAAATAAGTTTTAGTGCATTCCATACATGTTTGTATCTAATTTAGGTGTCCTGAACTTATGTTGAATGCAGATTTTTGAAATATTCTAGAATCCAATGTTCAATAGAAAAATCAAACAATTAACCTCTCTTGACTTTCAGATTCCAAAATATTTTCGAAATCTACAACATTCTGATTCCAAAATATTCAGAAATCTACAATGAACATAAAGATACTCATACATTATTGCAATTCAAGAATGTCAAGCTATCCTTGAGCTTGGCAACTCTGAGGTGCATATTATATCAGATTCCTAACCTCAGTTACATATAAGACCTGGAATTAGATTACTATGACCATATAGTAATGACAATTTAATGAGAGAAGAGAATTGAGCTCACTGGGAAAGCTATGTGGGATTGCCCATTATCAGTGCCCACAGGAGAACTAGCACCCTGCAAAATTAAGACAAATGTCATGACCCAAAACTATATCATTCCCATAGATGAATTAGATCATGGTGAAGTGCATTATGTTTACCTGGCTTTCCCACAGCAGGCCGAGAAGGAGCAACAGAGCGAGGGAAACAAACAGCAGGCGAGTTGCCATTGAACAGATCTCGAACACAGAGCCCAAGAAACAAAATTCAAGAGACTATATAGCAGTTCAGTTAATACAACCACTGCTTGCAATTGGGCAAAGGAGCAACTTCACGAGAGTTATATAGAAGAATTTATGAGCTTGTAGTAATCCATGTGCAGCCCCTGACAACTTACTATATAATTCATGTGCAAGCCATGTGTTATGACGTGCAGATCTGAAGCTTCCGAAAAATCCATGGAAAGTACAGTAGAGTCGTCACTCTCAGCGAATAGGAAGAATGGCTATACGTCTTCAATTTTCGTAAAAAAATTAGAGCAAAATGAAAACGTTATCTTCTTCATTTGTAATATGGCGAATGATAAGCTACAAAAGCTTGAGTGTTTGAGCTTTTGTGACAGCGATTTCCATTCGGGTAGCATAAGGTCCCGCATTGGTCGGTGCGTTTTGTCGACTCTTAATTATTTTTCATTGTTTTATGAATTTCTCCCTAGTGTAAGACAAGGGGTCCTCTTTGCACTTTCATATTTCATTGTTTTATGAATTTCTCATAGTGTAAGACAAGGGGGGTCCTCTTTGCACTTTCTTTTGTTAATTGGGTAAGAGGGTGTTATCTGAGTCATATTTCCATACATGTCTCATCTCGCATTGAAGTGCCTTGCACGCTATAAATAAAATATATATAGCTTAGTGTTTCAGTGTAGCTTCCACTTGAACCTAAGGAGAAAGCTTATATATATAGAGATATATATTAAATTTTATTTTATTTATTTCATTCTGGAGAAAGTTTAGTAAGTATATATATATATCTATATATAGATTGTGTAATAAACTAAGAAATATTTTATTTGGAAATTAAAGTATAAGATGATTAACAGTGGAAGTTTATATTATGGTATTTTTTTTAAGAACTGTCTGAACAAAACTTATATAGACATTTTTTCAACATTTTTTTAAACAATTTTTACTTAAAAGATTAAAACGCATAATGACCAACTATGCAAGCCTACACACTCACACTCTAAATCTCTATGGAGAATATTATCCCAAGAAGACTCTTCGAGATATTTCAAGATTTGTTACACAATTTTAATTTAAAAGATTAAAGCACATGATAACTTATTGTGTAAGTTTACACACTCACATTCTAAACCTTTATGGAAGGGAGTGTCTCAAGGAGACCCACATAAACACATTTTAATATATGTTACAAAGACTTTGTTCATAAGATTGGAGTACGTGATCATTAATATTGTAAGCAGATTGCAATATATTTAGGGAGGATAATATAAGGTACTTAAGGGGATAATGAAGGTAATGTCGCCATAATAATGGGATAGACCAATTATGTAATTAAAAGACATTTTCTCATGAGAAAGCATGAATACATGTGAGTATCATTTTATTCGAATTGCATTGAACTATATTGTTTGTATAAGTATAGCTTATGAATTGATTTATTCAAAATGATTATTTTATGGTATTACCTTATCCTAAGGATTATTCTCTACTTATAATGAATGTATAAGATGTTTTTGGTGTTTAAGGGTTTATCTTATAAGTCTAATGGTGGATTATCTCTTGTATATTTGAAATTTTACTACCATTAGTATCAAAGTTCTTTCGTAGGAATGAAGTGGGAGAATTTTTTGTTCACAAATTAGGATATATTTTTTCATTTTCCTAATTTTTAACATAAAAAAAAAAAAGAAAGATGACATAATTTAGTTCGATTTCTAAGAAAAATTTATATGAAATTTAGAAAATTAATCTAAACTAAATTCCTCTAAAAAAAAGTTGAAAATAATGGAAGTTTTTTTCACGGTTGTGTGTGTGTCTTAGTTTAGACTTAGTTCCTATTTTCTAGGAGATATTTTGATCTCCTTAAATTGAATGTAAACGTATATATTCTTGATTTTATGATTAATGAGATAGAGCAGTGCTGTGTGGGCAGTCTCCAGGTGTAGCTTGCTCACCTGTGAGCTACTAGTTTCATTGTGTAAGTTTCATTCCAATTTTGTCTTTCCATTTTTTAACACAGTATCAGAGCACAGCGAGTTGGGTCTGTGGTGAGAGAGCCTTGGTGGTTAGATTAAGAGCCTTGGTGCTTGAGTTGGGTCTGTGGTGAGCCTTGGTGGCTGAGAGCCCTTGTCGATGAGATTGGAGAGAGTGTAAGCCTTGGTGACTAAGAGCCTTGGTGGCTGGTACAACATTTTTTGTGATATGGCGCTGATATTTTGAGCAAAGCCCGATCAACATAACCCAAAAAAGGAAAATTCATGTTGATCAACGTTGGTCGTACATAGTGAAAGTGTGCCAATCAGCACTGTTAGCCAGTGTTATCACCCACGCTGATGCCAAAAACTTATCGATCTTTTCGTCAGCGCAACCAATAGCAAGGTGAAAGGGCACTGGTGTTTTTTGCTTGTTAGAGGTGGCCTGCGACTAGATGTACCTGATTTGATGGTCCAGTCCAACATTTTTTTTGAAATACCTCTTTCTAGAGTTGGATCTGTAGCACCCAGATCTAGAGTTGTTGGAGGATCTAGTGCAAGATCCGTCGATCAACTGTTGGAAGATCTGGAGGTGTATCCGTAGATCCATTGTTAGAGGATTTGGAGATGGATCCATAGATCGACTGTTGAAGGATCTGGAGGTGGATCTGTAGATCGACTGTTGGAGGATCTAGAGGTCGATCGGTAGATTGACTATTGGAGGATCTAGAGTTAGATCCATAGATCCATTGGTACAGGATCTAGAGTTGGATCTGTAGATTGACTGGTTTTGTCACAATGAATAATCACATTGTAGATACGTACCTTAATGAGAGTAATAAGATAGATGGGTCAATTTACTCCAAATGGAAGTTCAACTTGCAGACTTTACTTGAGGGTTCCAATGCGTGGACAATTGCAAATGGAGATGAAGCAAAGCTGACTGCAATTGGTGGTGCCACAACCGCATCAGCTCAGGATTGAGAGAATAGGGAAAATAAAGCGAAGGTGTTGTTGAAGATACTTGTAAAATATAACATAATCCCTCACATCCGAGAATGCAAAACTGCTAATGACATTTGGGTGACATTCAAGGATTTGTATGAAACGAAAAATATAAATCGTGGGTTGTTTCTAAAGAGTAAGATTCTCTCCATCATAATGGAAGAGAACGAATATTTTTTTGCATTCATCTCATGGATTAAAGAACTGAGAGACAAGTTGGGTGACATAGGGGAGAAAGTGTCCAACACAGATCTCATCACGATTACCTTCAATGGTATGACAGAGGATTATAAAATGTTCATTACAGGGCTTGTGGCAAAGGAGAAATGTCCCACCTTTGAAGAGTTGATAGGGATTTTGATGCAGGAAGAAGAGAGGCATATGAATCTGAAGCCTCAAAATGCAGATCTGGCACTGGTAGCAAAGAAAAAGTTATTTAAAGGGAAACCAGAAGGAGGACATAAAAGCGGTGGTCCATCCTAGAAAAATCCATTTCAATGTATGTCACCTGCTAGAAATTATTCAAGAATTAAGTGTTTTTACTTTGGCAGAACTGGTCATATTGGTAGAGATTGTTATAAAACGAAGACTAATGAAACTAGACATAGACACAAGAGGCATACAAGGAATTTTGTTTGTGAATATCACAATCACGATCTTAAATTATTTGTGTTTGATGTTGCTCTTTCTGCTAAGACCGATGAGGCTGAAACTTGGTTTGTGGATTCTGGTGCATCCACTTATATGACAAGTAATAAACATTGGTATGAAAATCTTAAGGAGACTAACAACAATGCTAATATCTAGCTTGGAGATGATAGAGCATATCAGATTAAAGGGTGTGGAGATATTCCTGTGATATTTCCTAATGGTAATATCAGGAACATCCATAATGTCATGTATGTACCTGGTATTAAAAAGAATTTGATCTATGTCTCCATGATTGCATATTAGAATTTAAAGGTAGATTTTTTTAAGACTTATTGTGTTATAAAGGATTTGCTCGATCATCAGAAGCCGATCACATCAGGAGTACGACTTGGAGGCCTATATAAGTTGAATGTTACAAGCTTGCCACATCAAGACTTAACTTCAACGACTATGACAACAGAGAATCTCTAGTATCAAAGGTTTGGGCACATCAACCTTCATGACTTATTTATTTCTTCTATAGAAATAAGTTATGGTTGATGGACTTCCTATATTAAGAAATGAACATATTGATTATGAAGGTTCTGCACTTGGGAAAATGCACAGGGATGAATTTCCCTCTAGCTTAAATAAGACAAAGAAAGATATACTTGAACCTATGCATACTGATATATGTGGACCTATGCAAACAAGGTCCTTAGGTGGAGCTTACTATTTCTTTTTATTTATTGATGACTACATAAGAAATACATGGTTATATTTTCTTAGAAGGAAAAGTCATGATTTAGAGTATTTTAAAGAATTTATAAATATGGTTGAAAATCAGACAGGGAAAGTCATCAAAATTCTTTGCTCAAATCAAGGGGGAGAATATAGGATTGGAAACTTCATCAAATATTGTAGAGATCAAGTTTACAGTACCCCAAACTCCACAATATAATGGGGTTACAGAGAGGAAGAACATAACTCTAGTGGAATGTGCACACAACATGATAAAAGGTAAGAACCTATCTAATGGTTTTTGGGTAGTATCGTAGTTTACTTAAAGAACAAAAGTCCAACTAGGTGTGTTGATCTCAACACTCCATTTGAGGCTTTGTATGGTTTTAAACCTGTAGTCCATCACTTGAGAGTATTTTGTTCTAAAGATTTTGCATACTTTCCTAAGGAAGATAGGAAGAAATTGGATGCTAAAGCTATAAAATGCATATTTGTAGGGTATTTTTCTGATTTCAAAGCATATAAGATGTTTAATCCATCTACTGAAAAGGTATTTTCGAGTAGAGATGTTATCTTCCATGAACAGGTTGATGAATGGAATAAGGATAGAAGTTATGAGGAGTGGCACATTCCTTTAATGATTGAAGATGGTAATGATGAAGCCAAAGACAATCATTTACAACAACAACAACAGAAATAGGAATCTAGTGATGTAGACACATTCAACGGTCGAGATCCACTCATAGGAGAACAATAAATTGCACATGACATAATTGAGGCAAGTCTACTACCAAGGAGATCAAGAAGGCAGGCTCACTTACCTGCAAGGTACAAATATTATGTTCTTATGATTAGTATTTTAAATGTTGTTGAGCCCATGAATTATAATGAAGCAAATCAATATGACGAATGGAGGCCAACTATGAAAGAAGAGAATGAGTCCATAATTAAAAATAAAACTTGGGAATTAGTTGAACTACCAAAAGGAAAAGAGCCCATAGGTTATAAATGGTTATTTAAACCGAAGTTCAAAGAAGATGCTAGTGTAGACAAATATAAAGTTAGGTCGGTGGCCAAAGGGTACTCACAGAAAGAAGGAATTGATTATGAGGAAAAAAATTCTCCTATAGCTAAGTTAAATATTATTAGGATGTTAATAGCTCTAGCTACAAAGTACCATTGGAGCCTACACCAGCTAGATGTAAAATCTACTTTTCTAAATGGTGAGTTGAAGGAAGAGGTATATTTAACACAACTTAAAGGGTTTATTAAAAAGGGGCAGGAACACTTGGTGTGTAAATTAAAGAAGGCATTGTATGGATTGAAACAAACTCCCACATCATGGTATGAGAAAATAAAATCTTTCTTCTTACAACATGGTTATAAGAGAAGTAAAAATGATCCAAATATGTATACTAGATTTGATTTAAAGGGGAAGATTGTGTTGATTTCCTTATATGTTGATGATTTGATTGTTATTGGAAATTTTGTTGAATTGGTTGAAGAAATTAAAATGTAGATGTCACAAGTATTTGAAATGAAGGACCTTGGATGACTACATTATTGTTTGGGTCTTAAAGTCTTGAGGGACTCTAGCGATACTTGTGTTACTCAAGGGAAGTATGTCAAGGAATTGTTGAAGAAATTCAAAACGGATCAATGCAAAGCTACTTCAGTACCTATACAACAGAATGTTAAATATTAAAGTGATGATGGTTCTAAATAGGTGGATTCTACACTACACAGACAACTTGTTGGAAGTTTGATTTATTTGACTACAACCAGACCTGACTTAGCATATGAAGTCAGTGTGTTGAGTCAGTTCATGACAAAACCTCTTGAAAATCATTGGGTGACAGCGAAAGGTGTCCTAAGGTATCTTCAAGGAACCATAAATTTTGGCATTAAATATACTAATTCTTTTGATGTTAAACTGACATGCTATTCAGATTCAGATTAAGCTAGAGATCTGGATGGTAGAATATTTATAACAGGGTGTGCTTTCAATATTAGGTCTGGGGTCATTTCTTGGAGCAGTAAAAAACAGAGTATTGTATCTTTATCATCAGCAGAAGCAGAGTATCAAGTTGTATGTGAAGCCACTTGTGAAGCAATTTGGTTAAGGAGACTTCTTCATGATGCAGGAGAAGAACAAAAGGATGCTACGATGATCAAATGTGACAACCAAATTTTAATCAAGCTAGAAAATAATCATGTTTTTCATAAAAACACAAAACATATAGATAATCAATTTCATTTTCTTAAATAAAAGGTTCAATCTAAAGAGTTTTTTCTTGAATATTGTAACACCTGTGAAAATGTAGTTGATATCTTCACCAAGACTCTTGGGAAGATTAAATTTGAATTGTTTAAGGAGATGTTACGTGTACAAGTGAATCCTTTCTCCATTAAGGGGGAGAGTTGAAAATATTGGAGAAAGTTCATTTCACAGTTGTGTGTGTGTCTTAGTTTAGACTTAGTTCCTATTTTCTAGGACATATTTTTGATCTCCCTAAATTGAATGTAAACTTATATATTCCTAATTTTATGATTAATGAGATAGAGCGGTGTTTCTTGGGAAGTCTCCAGGTGTAGTTCTCTCACCTATGAGCTTCTAGTTTTAGTGCGTAAGTTTCTTTCCATTTTTTTCTTTCCAATATTTAACAAAAAAAATACCTAATTTAAAAAAGAAATCATTCAAAACAAAGTTCAACAAGTGAATTTATTGACAATCTAAAATCAACGATTTTTCTGGGTTTTTTCTAGTAACTCCTGAATTTCACATATTGTATATATTTTGATAGAGAGCATGGATTTCATTCAAACTAGTGTCAGAGGATCCATAAATAATGTGTCATTTTATAATTTGGATCACAATAGTCAGTCATATAGTATAACCAAATTTATGATTATTTTACATTTTCAACATCAAATCTTAGCTACATAAAAAAGCTCTATTGAAAAATAGGTGATTTTGTTTAAAACCATAATTTTATTTTCATCGATGTGGTTTATAGGTAAAGATGATATATTCCTAGTATTAAAAAATACATAAACTGGATGAAGTCTAAACATCCATTATTTGCGCTAATAATTTGAAGGATGATGCGCACATGATATTGTGGGATGGACTCAACTATAAAGAGATAAATGCAATTTTAGATAAGTAATATGAGACACAATACTTGAATCAATGATAACTTGCTAAAACAAAGGATAATGAAATCTACAATGGTTTGTTTTCATGTGGTAAATTTATATTATAGATTCATGGATGTATACATAAAGAAAAAGTCATTGTTTCTATTAAACATAGTTCCCAACATAACTTCATCAATGTTAACATGATTAAAAGATGGTACGTTCCCACAAACAATATTTAAAGCATATATGTTGAGGGAAAAAATGTTCACATTTTTAAAGATTTGAAGGTTTTCATGGATAACTATGTGTTACATTCATATTTTTATGCTATAGATATCGATTATGTGGGTATTGTTTTGGGAAATCCTTTGCTGGGCTAAGTTCAAACAATTAACATTAATGTGAAAAATAAGTTTTTGAAGCTTTGTACAAGAAAATTAAGATCACATTGCATGATATGTCTCTTAGTAAGCAAGAAAGGCCCAAGAAGAAACATTAAGAAATCACTAATAAAATAATTACAATACATAATGATACATTCGATCAAGAGTCTAGGGTTGAATAAGAAGAGTAGATTGTTGAAACACTTGAAGAAACACTAATGGAAGGGCATAAAAAGGAAGATCAAGCTAAGGAAATACATGTTGAAGAGTCAAAGAAAGAAGAATTGATAGTTAATCTTGTTGTATATCACCACCCATACCACACAAAGAAATAACAATCATCAAGGCAAGGACATGAGAATAAATAAACTTTTTTGTGGATCAACATGGAAGTGACAGTGGTAACTTCCATGGAGGCACATCGACGACTAAAAGAAATGTATGGATACATTACAGTTTCACAACAAAAACATGAATCTAAAAAATAAATGAAAATCAAGATTGAGTAAAGACCATAGTTGGACCCCATGTCCACATTTCACTATGATGGATCGATGCTCATGCATGCTACCAGTTGACTACATTGGTTAGTATTGGCATATTATATTGTTTTTTTCCCATGTTTCAAAGATGAAATATGTCAAGGGGGGTGAAATATAATGTATTTAGGGAGGATAATATGTACTTGAGGTACCCAAGGGGATAATGAATGTAATATGATCATAATATTGGAATATGTCCACTATTTAATTAAAATGAAATATATAATAATGAGGGGTAATTTTCATAGGCCATTAGGAATACTAACAAGAAATTATAAATACAAATGAGTATAATTGTATTGGAGGTGTGCTGAATTGTATTGTCTTGTAGTAAGTATGGCTTGTGGAGTAATTTCTTCCATAATGAATATTTCAAGATTTTATCTTAACCTAAGGGTTCTCACTATATTCTTAGTGTTGTTTATATTGAATGTCTTTGATATATTTGATGTTTATGAGATTATCTTATAATTTTTATGGCCTATTATCTCTAATATCTTTGAATTTTCACTACACCTACACATTCTCATTTTGAGCCTCTAAGGAGAGGACTAACTCAAGGAGACTTGTATAGACATTTCAATATTTGTTACACAATTTTTATCTAGAATATTAGAGCACATAATGACTAATTGTGAAAACCTACACACTTGCATATTTCTCACATCTACAACCCTACAACAACCTCTTATATTTAATTTTACTTGAACCTACAAAAAATGCTTACAAACATATTTCTCATACCTACAATCCTACTTTAATCTATAGTCTTCTACATATCTGAATTACAAATATATTTCTTACACTTGCAACCTAATAATATCTATGTTTGTATTCTCCATATCTAAATTCATATCTAACCATGTAAAAATATAACTCTAATGTTCTAATAACCCTTGTAAATTCTTTTTTTGCTGAAGCAAGAGTCATGCCTTCTATTCAAATTAAACAAAAAGTATTAATTACATAAATTACAACCAACCCTAAGGAGTCGGGGGACATAGAATTAACTATACCTTCTAGGGTATGGGCCAACGAGCCCAAGGCTAAACAGTTGTTCCATGTGCTCCCACCCCTTCGTTCTTCAAAATACAGATGTAATTTGATCCGTAACAATGGAGAGAAAAAAGGCATACCAGTTGGAACTAAAAACCCGAAAAGGAATAAAAAACAAAACTATTTAGATTTCAAGTCCAAAAAGGGGCATAAACATTGTTTATGTGGTCCACCCTAAATTCATTGCTACCCGCCACGAAGCTGAACAAGCACGGATGATAATAATAAGGCATAACTCTGACCCGGACCCACCAACATGCAAAATGATCCTGGACCATTGATCCACCTCGCAAGATCCAACGATTGATAAACATATCAGATGGAAAAGAAGCTTGGAGAATACCTGCCCGATGAGGGTGGTATTCTCTCTCCTACTAGAGCCATGTGTTACATGTTGAGTGGCATCGGGCTCAAATCTTCGAAACCACTTTCCGGAGTTGAGAGCTTCCAATAAGCTAAAAGCCACCTTCAGGACGATATTGAAACTAAAGGTAGTTATGAGGAAGGTTTCGAGTCCGTTGAGGAAGCAAAGACTTTGACCTAAACCCATTAATCTGCAATTTGAATCTCCACCCTTGATCCTCAGCCATTTGCTCCAACGGATGAGGGGAATCTCCATTTGAAGAAAAGCAGGAGCGATTCCCACCATCCGAGCATCTGAAACCTGTAGACCAATCCCGCTAGTTCACTGTATCCATTGCCAACAGTTATATACCTATGGTGGGGTGCTGTTGTTACTTCTAACTGAATACTCTTCACCCCCTCTTCCCACCGAGTAAAACTAATTTGATCTGTATTAGGAGAAAGTTTTGAAAGAATCCTCAATCTATAGATCATCTCCCACCCAAGAACTTTGTGTCTGAGCTGTTATGGACTGATAAAGCTAACAAAGTCCTACGTGTCGTTTTCAAAATTACCTCTGGAAAACCCCTTTATGTTGAATGTGTATCTACAAACCCAACCTCTGCTATTGCTGACATTCTCTGTTCTGATGTATCTCTTAGTGCTCATTCACTTGGTTGAGACAGTCATCCCTCAATCTACCCCATGGAACCTCTTGCCATCTGTACTTATTACTACTTTTAGTGCAGAGAGCACCTTTTTTTGGCAAGTATGTCCGCCAATTTATTGGTCGTCCTGCGCACATGTGTGAAGTTTAGGGTTCTCATGTTTTGAAGGTAGAGATGGATTGTTTGATAGACCTGAAGAAGCCTCCAATGTCTCGAGACATTTTCCAGAGCTGAACCACAATAGATTTTCTTGACCGAATTGATGATCAGCTCAAAATCTACTTCAATTATGATATTCTGAAGATTGTCGTTCTTCAGGATTTCTAAACATTGCTCAAGTGCCATTAGCTCCGCCATATTGTTTTTGGCTCTTCCCAGATTGAAATGAAAAATGTAATGTATGCAGCCCTTTTCATCCCTTATTACACCACCATAACCAGCCATACCCGGATTTCCTTTTGAGGCCCCATCTATGTTACATTTCATAAATCCCTGAGGGGGAGGATGCCAAAAATCTTTATCAGTGACCAGTTGCTTTACCAACCTGTTCTTGCCCTGAGGAATAAGCCCCTGCATACCCAACTGAAGAAGTATCTGCACATCAGCATTTGAAGAGAGATTTGTAAGGGGTGTTTGCATTAAAGTTCCAACCGTCTCCTTGAGCTGTCTTAAAATTTGTTCTATGATGGTCTGGGAGGACCCTTTTTTATTTTTGAAAATTCTATTGTTGCATTCTTTCCAGATGTCCCATATTAGGGAGCTTGGAGTTAAAGCCCAAGCTTTGTTTATCGTTTCATAATCAGAGAAGTTCCTCCTCCAGTCGCTTAGGGTATTGGTAATGGTTCCTCTGTCCCTATCTGTTTATCTGAATATTAAGGCAATGTCATCCCACAACGCAAAGGTAAATATGCAAGTGTTGAGAAGGTGATCCATTGTTTCCTCTTGTGATTCACAGAGCTGCCATCTGGATGGGCCGAAAACGCCCCTTTTCCAGATATTCTCCCATGTCAAAATTTTCTTATGATGTACCAACCACATGAACAATTTGGTTTTCATCCATCTAGAGATTCTTCCAAACCCAATCCGGTTTTGTGGAATCAAGCTCAAGGGCTATGCGTTTTGCCTCTTTAAGGTTAAAGGTGCCTTCATTGTTATTTTCCCATCTAAGTTGGTCAGGATCAACTGATATTAGTATCTTTCTTTGATCCAGAATGGCCATTAGAGCATCAGCCTTTGCTTTCAAGGGGTTATTATCCCTGTATTCCATTTTCTTCCATGTTCTCCATTTTCCTTCACTATTTGTTTGATCCAAAAAATCATTTACCCGGAGTAACCCTTTGTTATCAGTGTCATTCTTGAGATCCTCAAATCTCTCTCTTAACAGCTTAGGTTCTTGTTGCCATTTATCCTCCCAAAACCATGCCAAGTCTCCCACTCTAATCTCCCAGAAGCTATTCTTTTGAACTATGTCTCTATTTTCCCAAGCTTTATTCCAGATGTGGGAGCCTTTTATGATGCCATACATTCTTATGTGGTCTTTTTTTTGCCAATTGCTTGCATATTTCTGGTTACAAATTTGAGCCCAAGGAGCATCTGAATCTTTTATCCATCTCCACCACAATTTTTCCCAAAACTTTATTTAGCACTTCAGGATCATCCAATCCTAAACCTTCATGGTTTTTAGGTTTACAAATATTTTCCCATGCTACTAAGGCCCATTTCTTCTTTTCTTCCCCTTTACCCCAAAGGAAATCTCTTTGGATATTTCTGCATTGTTGCATAACTCCTTTTGGAGATGGAAGGGCTAAAAACATGAAGATGTGGATTGTTTGTAGGACAGCTTTTGTAAGCACCAATCGGCCCGCCAAGTTCAAAGCTCTGTTAGTCCATATTTGAGTCTTGTCCTGTAGCTTATTAATCACAAACTCCCAAACAGTCTTGTTCAGAGGTTTGTCTATGAGCGGTACTCCCAAATATTTGGAAGGTAGCATATCTCTTTGAAAGCCCAGAATTCTGGAGATATTTCGTTGAATATCAATGTTCGTATTGAAAAAGAGAATCTTTGATTTGGAGAGGCTCACCTTTGTGCCGGCCGCCATAGCGAAGTCACTCAGGATCCATTTGTAAGCTAGTTCTTCTTTGACTGTGGGAATTCCCTATAGCATGGTATCATCTATAAATTGTTGATGGGTCACCACCTGTCCTTTCTCAGATAGTTTGAGACCCTGGATCTTACCTGCTTCTTTAGCGAACTTTATGGCTCAACCTAGTCCTTCCATCATAAGAATAAAGAGAAAGGGGGATAGAGGATCTCCCTGCCTGAGACCTCTTGAAGGTTTAAAGTTCTTAGATGGAGAACCATTTACCAGAATTGAAAAACTGGAGGAAGTCACCAAGGCCATTATCCATCTTACCCAGTTGTGGTCAAATCCAAAAGCTAGCACGACCTTCCTGATGTAGGTCCAATTTAACTTATCATACGCCTTTTCTAGGTCCAATTGCATAATCATTCCAGCCTGCCTTTTACTCATCAATGAGTGAACTACCTCATGTGCTTGAATGATATTATTGAGAATTTGTCTGCCCTCCACATATCCCGTCTGCTCCACAAAAACTAGAGTGGGAAGAAGGGGTTTGAGTCTATTGGCAATAATTTTGGATATTATCTTACACACCACATTGCATAAAGCTATAGGTCTAAATCTATCTGGTGTGATAGCATTTTCCTGTTTAGGAATCAAGGAGATGAAGAATGTATTGAGCGCCTTCAATACAGTTCTATTTTTCCTAGAGTCCTTCACCACATTTAGAATATCTTACTTGACAATACTTTAGCATGCTTTAAATAAATCTACATTGAAACCATCCGGGCCTGGCGCTTTTCCATTCTGCGTTTCTTTGATGACCTCACTAACCTCCTCTTCATTCACCAGCCTATTAATATTAACATTATCTTCTCTTGTTACTAGCATAGGGATGTGCTTTGTGAAGTCCCTGATAAATTGTGATCTATCTAAGAGAGGTTCATCTGCTATGCTTTGAAGATGTTGAACCAACACAACTTCTATATCTTTATGGGTATTGAGATGTTGGCCTCTAGAGTCCTTAATCGTGGAGATTCTATTGTGAGACCTGTGTTCCATTGTAGATCTATGGAAAAACCTTGTGTTTCTTTCCCCTTATTTTAGCCATTGTACTCTTGATTTTTGTCTCCAAAATATTTCCTCTTGTTTGCATAAGTCCTCCCAATCCTATTGATGCTTGTTGGCTTGTTCATTTCTTTCCCCATCAAAACCATCAATGATAAGGGTTGGATTAATTTCCTGCATTTTTCTTTCAACAACTTTTTTCGCCTCAAAAATATTGCCAAACTCATTCTTATTCCAATCTTTGAGCCTTAGTTTGATATGTTTCAATACTTTGTGTAATAGAAACATCCTCGTTCCCTAGATCTGCAGATCTTCTTTCCACCATTTTTCAATGTTGCTAATAAATTCTGGATGGGTGAGCCAGATGTTTTCAAACCTAAAAGGTTTGTTCTTTGGGGTTCCAATGCCGGTCAACTTAAATTGAACAGGCCAATGGTCCGAGCCACCAAAGGGGAGAATTCTCGTTGTCATATCAAGGCCTGTCAGCATGAGGTCCTCTAAGATAATGAATCTGCCCAACTTTGAGGCTACTTGAGACTCTCCTCCTCTTTTGTTGTTCCAGGTAAAGATGCCATTACTTGTAACTATGTCAACTAGCTTCATGTTGTCTATAAAATTATGAAATGCTATAGAGTCTCTGCTTAGTGTTCTGGTCCCACCTTTTTTTTCTGACAGGGATTTGATCCTGTTAAAGTCCCCGCCCAGAATCCATGGTATTCCTAAATGTCTATCTCTTAGATCCTCTAGAGAAGTGAGTAGTTTGAGCTTGTCATCAGGTCTCTAAGGGCCATAAACGTTTGTGATTAAATAAGTCTCCCTATCTCCTACAGGCTAAATAACCACTGATAAATAATTCCTAGATGCCTCAATGTCCACTATGACAATCTTTTGAGGGTTCCAAAGTGTGAGAATACCTCTTGTTGTTTTGTCTTCCTTGACTTCTAGAAATTCATATCTCTTGACTCATTTGCTGTGTGTTTCTCTTATTTTATGAATTGAACATTTAGTTTCCTAGATGAAAAATCATATCTGGAGTTTCTTGTTTCATTCTATTGTTAAGATTCCTTTGCTTCCTTTTACTTCCTAGACCTCTAATATTCCAAGATGTGAGCTTCATTGAGAAAGATTTGTAAAGGAGTAGCTGGTTAGATCTTTCATCTTACCTGAATCTATCATCAGTTTTCCACATTCTATCAGTAACTCATTTTGTTTCTTTCTGCACCTTTTCCTTCCTGGGTTTCTAGGAGCGAGTCCTAATGTGGTTTTCAAGGTTTTCACCCCTTCGTTGTCTTGTCTTTCAAGGTTTATTTTCCCTTCCAACCCTTTAGCCTAAGTTCTCCACAGAAACAGCTGCTGCACTCTATTAAACTCATCTTGAGGTAATGAATCCATACCTTCTGTGGTCCCCTGTTTCAGGAATATTTCCAGATCTAGATGTTCTCTTTCGAGAATATCCTACAGTTCATGATCCTCCATTTCCACCTCACTCAAGGTCATTTCTTGGTCCATTTCAAGTTCCATGTTGCTCAAAATAGTCTCATTTTGCTAGTTATTGTCATGTATCTTCCCCTTGTTTTCTTCCTTTTCCTTCTCCCCTAGGCTGTCCTCTGTGGCCTACTTTTCCTTTGTTACCTCTTCCTCTTCTTCTAGTATCTTGTACCTATTCTAACTTGCCTATTTTTCCTCAGTGTGGTTTTTCTTTCACAACCTTGTTCCTCCTTTACCTCTTTTTCCCACTTTATGAAAGCTTTCAGTTTCTTTCCCTATTGTAACTTTACTTCTGCTCTCTGTATTGTTGAGAGGGCAGTCTCTAAATAGATGCCCATGTTCATGGAATTTGCGACATCTAAAAGGTGTTTGCACCCATTCTTCATCAAAAACTTCCAGGATCACCTCATCCGGTAGAGCTCCAGAGAGATCCATCTCCACACATATACAGGAAAAGTAGGTGTACTTTCCCCTTCTCATTACCTCAGATGTTTTAACAAAATGCCCTAATTTATTTCCTATTACTGATAAAGATCCTGGTTGCCAGTAATCTAGTGGTAAGGAGTAGAGTCATACCCAAACCAGGACTGAAGTGAAGGTCTCACACTTTGGGACAAAATTCATTATCCAAGGCTGCATATAGAGGCCTGTCGCTGCATAGAAGTAGGGCCCTCCTTCAAACACCTTGTCTTTATCATGGATGTTAGTAAAGATTACAGTAAAGAAACCCACCCAAGATGTAGGTCTATATCCCCTTTAGGTTTCCAGTGATATTTAATCCACACCTGTAGTGCCTTCTCTGTGGGCCATAACCCCATGAATTTACAAATGATAGCATATGTCCTCATGTGATCCATATGCGCTTGCAGCGCTGGATCACTTAACACCACTCTGGGTGTGACAACGTTCTTAGGCTTACATGGACCATTTTGTTTTTTATTTTTTGCTTGTTGTTGCTTGTCCTCTTATTCTTTATCTTTTTTTCTGTCTCCCTCCCTCCTATTATTCTGCTCCTATGTGTCGTCGTTGTCCTATTTCCCTCCTCCTGAAAGACCTTTTTCAACCTCCAGTGGTTTCTTGCCTCCACTGGAGACTGCCTGACTGTAGGAGGGAGTTGAGCTCCCCTCTTTACAACCCTCCATGGCATTCAACACCTGATTAATTTTTGTAAACCCTAACTCTTACCAGTCATCGCTCCTTCGCTCCGTCTTTGAACCCCTTACCAATAACACTTGTAAATTCTTACTCTCAATCTAACTTAAAAAACCAAAAAACAAAAAACAAAAACAAAACAAAAACAAAGCAAAAACAGACATACATATTTCTCATACCTACGACATCTTCACTATATTTAACTTACAAACATATTTCTTATACCTTCAACTTCTTAATTATATCTAACTTCAAAACACACTTTTATCCATATATAACAGAAAAACATAATTTTCATACTTACAACCTCTTGAATATATCTAACTTTAAAACATACTTCTCATATCTACAACTTCGTAGCAAATTATAGTGATCTTATTTTCCATATCTAACCTCTGAAACAAACAGTTTTACCTTATCATAAGTTACTAACGTTTTCTCACTCTTTAAAGATTATAGTCTACTTTATATGGAATGCCTCGTCAACTTATACGTAATGCTTCATATTTTGATTAACTTTTAGTTCCATCTTTTTGTTAAAATTCCTCCTCTAAATTATCACCCCCAATCTAACTTCAACTAAAAAAAAATTACTTAACTTATGGTATTCTTTATATCTTACTTATAAACATACTTCTCATGCTACTACATTTGGACAACATCTAGATTCAAAAACAAATCTCATAATTACAACATCCAGGTAATGATTTTATTAGTCTCCATCGTTTATCATAGTGGTCCCATTCCGATATTGCTAATATTTATTCACTTTTTAACAATTATACACAAGTATCTCTCTTTACTTTGATTATTACTATAAGGTGAACATGTTGGCAAGAAAGTTAAATTAAATATTATAAAAACTTAAAATATTATAGTAATAATAAAATACTATAAGTTAAAACAGTAATATTATATATGTTTGAGAAAAATGGAAAGAAATACAAAATTATGAAATTTGATACGTTGTAAAAAGATATCAAAAATAGTAATATTATATTAGATATCATTTTGGGATTCATTGATTGTGGAGAAAACTTCACAATTAGGCGTGATTGAACCAGAGGCGATCTAGGATGGGTGACTTCCCAGGGAGTTCTGGTTACCGGGTGCAAGCCCCAGATGTGATGATTGACGCTATGTGATTCATTTCACTAGTTTCAATCCAACTTCTTCACCCGTGTGAGCATCACCCGATGCAATGAGTGTTAAGTGAACTATTCAAAAATCATGAAAAACTAGTCAATTACGACTACCTCTCATGAAAAATTGTCATACATAAATGACTTACTTAACACAATTAAATCCCAAAATAATATGTAACATAATGCACTGCCTAAACACCCTAATAAGTATTATATGTTTGAGAGAAAAGGAAAAAAATAAAAAATTATGAAATTTTTTACGTTGTAAAAAGATACCAATAATAAAATGGAAAAAGACAAACTTAAGGTCCTATTTCAAAGCGTATAAGCGTATTCACTCATTATTAATTACAAGATAGGAAGGGTATAAATTCCTGGTCATACATTGGGTGTGAGGTCTAGGTGGATAGAATTGTACTTATTAACCTATAATATATATTTAAAAAAAAAATTAAGGTTATAAGAAAATGATATGAGAAGAGTAATGGACTTTTCTAAGTGTGGGATTCATTTTGGGAAAATATTTCTAAAATTAAAATTAATAGAGCTTGTAAGCTTGTGATAGAATGTAGAGTTAATAATAATGTATTCATTTTAATCATAATTTTAAAGACCACTCATAACTTTAATATATTTTAGCTTTAAAATAATTGTATTTATTTTTAAAATTAAATATAATCATAATTTAATTTTGTATTTTTTAATAAATTTAATAAATCAATCTCATTATGGTTTGTAATTTGTAAATATTAATTATTGGGTTGATGTTTTTATTAATAATTATACATTTATGTATTATTTATATTATTTATTATATATAAATATAAATATATATGGATTTTGTTAATTGGTGATGGTTTATATTCACGAAATATTTGTACCAAGTAAATTTATTTGAAGGGATTATTTTTAACTAGTTCAGCAGACAGAGTTTGACCCCAACAGTGTCAAGAGAATTGAACATGTTATCTATCAATAGCAAAAGTGTTTTAATGATGGGGAATTGAGCAACTAAGCTAACCCTTGAGGCTTATTTATTTATAATATAGTTGCATTTCTATTTTATTATCTAGATTTTACTACTACTACTACTATTATCATTATTCAACTGTCTTCATCTACATAGATTTTTCCATGTAAGTATGGAATCATGTAGATATTTTTCTAATTTGTAGGATCAATTGGATTCCTAATTGTGGAAATGCATTTGAAAGTAATTTCAATGTTCTTCTTCCTTATGACCCTATAAATTTTGTCAATTATACCTTAAAGGCGTCTAAATGTAGATGGTTGTGGTTATAAAATAAATATTTATGAATGGGATTTTTTTTATGATTCCTAATTATTATAATGATTAAATGATTAAATACATAAATATATTTAATTAATTAAATTCGATGATAATAGTATTAATAGTAAGATATATATAATAAAATAGAACTACAAGTATATTAGAAGTAACATATGGCTTCACTGAAGAATGGGTCTCATATGTGGGGGATTTAGCTGAAACATTTATCCGTTTTGATCCTCATATAGAGAATACTTTGAGCTTGATAAAAATCCCAACTAATGGGGTCTTCACAAAAAAAATGGGATATAAAGTATGGCTGGAGCAAGGATTTTGAGGTAATAGTGTATGGTGGTGGGAATACTTATGCAAGATCAATTCTCATGCAATGAAAAATATTATACTGTGGGTTGAAATCTCTGAAAGACTCTTAACCTAAGACAATGTATTAAAACGGGGATGGTTGGGATCGGGTTGGTATACATTGTGGAACAAATAACCAGAATCTATTTTACATGTATTTATCTATTTCTCCTTCTTCATACAATTTTGTTTTTCTCTTAGGTCAAAGTTTGATTGCTCAGTTAGGTGGGAAGGTTCAAGGTTAGAAGCATGTTTTCATTTATGTTTTGAAGATTCCTCTTTGCTTTGTGATAGGGCTCTTCCTATAATCTATGTATATTTCATATGGTGGTCTAGAACTTATCAATTTTCCAGGATAAGTAGGTCCCCACTAAAATGATATCCAAACTTAATGAAAAACTAACTAAGGAATATCAAAATAATCCAAAATAAACAAAATGTAGAATCCATATCTTTCCTCTAGATAATGGAATCCTCAGAGGATTCTTTGATGGACCATGTGAAGGACACCCCGTGTTGTGGGATCAATTAAAATTCTCACTTATCATAATCCCATTTCTTTCTTCTTCAATACTCTCCAAGATCAAGTTCAAGCAAAATGAAGAATTTGTTTCCCTATGTATTCTTTTGTTCTAGGCACTTCAAATTAGTTTGAAGAAAACACAAGTATTGAGTGACTCCAAAATTTTCATAGACTAGATCAATAACAAAGTGAAGGTATAAAGCATCAAGTCACGTCTTATCCTCTGTCAAATCAATGAATGCATTCAAAATTTGAATCGGAATTATTTTCACAAATCTATATAGAATTCGATGTTAGGTTGGATCTTTCCATACATGAATTCTATGAGGATTCATTGATTCAAGAATTCTCTTTTTCCTTGTATCTTATAACCATGCATCAATTATGTAAGGTGATGTTTTTAGTTTGAAGAAATGTAATTTATTAGTGAACATTTAGAAACAACACAATGTTCTCCAAATTGTATTGTATTTTGTTAAGGAAACAAGTGAAAATTTATAGTATTAGGTTGTATGTAAGAAATTTGATATTTGTTGGAACAATCTGCCTTTTGTATTATCTCAGAGAATACAAAACATTAACTTTGTCAAGACCCCTAACTAGGGAGGAACATATATATTTCTTTTAAAATTATATATAAATAATTATTTTTTATGGGAAGAATAGACAAAGATATAATTATTAATAAAGATAGTGAAGTTTTTAATAAATACAAATATAATAGTTAATGTTTATAAATTATAAAATGGTTAATTTGTTGGAAATGTGAAATTAAATTATGATTATATATAACTATACTTACCTTAAAACCAAAATGTATTAAATATATGAATTAGCTCTAAAATTATAATAATTAAGATAGAATTAGGTTATATATATGATTTTAGGCATAAATGTATATTTATAAGAATCTAAAAGATAATATCTCTTCATAAACTCATTTCTTCTTGATGATGGACTATAGTGATTTAAAAATGGTTGTGATTATTTTGAAAGGCTTTTAAATAATGATTTTGATTGCAAGGTTTGAAACAATAGAGTTTTGTTATAGAAATAGTTATCGTAGTTCTATTGGTATGGTGACATTTGAACTATTATATTGTAGGTTTTTTAGGACACAATTGAGATGGCATTGAGGTAAGGATCAAATGCTAGTACCCTTTGAGTTAACTAAGGAAATGGAAGAACATGTGGTTTGAATTAGGAGTGCTAGATACATAATCCTTTGGGGTTGTTGTATCAATGTACGTACTATGTAGGTAAATAAAATGAGGATTCATGAGGAAAACCAAGCATCTCCTCTTGAAGGTGAAGTGACTATCCACCTCCTTTGTATATATATAGATTTGAGTTAATGAAATTATATGACCGAGAGGAATCATTCCTCAACCCAATATAGTATCAGAGTTGATAGTTTATTACTCAACATTTTTTTTGCATTCTACATGTGCTCCACTAATCCCTTGGTAGGCCTATCCCTTTGTCTGCATTCAATTCTCTCTAGCCATGTATCAATTACTCTACTCAATCCTCTCCTCATGCCATAGTCATATTTTTCCTTTCCTTTGATCCCATGTCATCTAAAACTTTATACTCACATATAGAAATTAAACTCTAGTTCTTCCAAACCCTACTCTCTCTCTCTGCATGGCCTAGTATTTTCTCTCTATGTCTTGGAAACCATCCTCTCTCACTAGAAGCAATATCACACAGGGATAGGCCTAAGTCATCAATATTTCCTCATGGAATTTTTTGAACTATGAGGATAAGAACAAGAACATAACTCTTAATAGATCTCCTTAAGCTTTTCCTTTCCTCTAACCAGGAAAAAAAACACTTCAATATCCTCACTTAACCACATGGATGCAATGAAGTGCCATGGTCAAAATTTTCAATTTTATAGGCTCTCTATATCTATCCTTTTATATTTGTTATCATCAAGCATCCTTCCTAGACTTTCTCCACAAATATAAAGAATTGGTCATTGTTTTTAATATCATGGAGATTCTTGATGATAAAAGTTACTTGTTCTTCAGTAAACTACTAGTTTAAGATTAAAAGGGTCAATGAGAAGCCAATAGATAGTGATTAGAATAGTATTTTTTATTTTTCACTTTCATTTATAAGTTCAAATACAAAGAAAAGGTAATATAATTGCACCCAAATGGGATTGTATATATTTTTTATTAAGATTGAGACCAGCATGTAAAATAACTAGTGTGTAAGAGATGTTAAGGAATTTACACCAACCTATTGATTATTTATTATTTTATGTGTTAAAATTCACCATATATTATTATTATGGTGATTTTTATAATCCACTTTTTTTTTTTAAGATGCACTCTCATCTCTGTTGTTGGTGTGGTGTTGATTGTAAAGGAGAACTACCAAGAATGGTTAAGAAATATCAACCAATGTATCATCTTCAATGATCCTTGGGATGACATCTGTAAAGTAGAAGATTCCATTGGAAAGGAGAGGATGACAATGGACATAAAAAACCTACATTATACAAGGAACAAGCCATATGGAATAACAAAGGAAAGAATCATATGATTTGACTATTATGATAGTAAGTGAAGAGGAAAGCCATCATATTATTCCCATTAAAGACTCTTTTGGTTCTCTAAAGAAATTAAATGATTTGTATGATTAAGACTAAAAATTGGAACTTGTACAACTATTAGTGAAGCTCTTCATCCTAGAGTTGAAGGATGATGATCCCATGACTTTATCCTTTGGGATCAAAGCCATCATTTATGACATATATGCCACTATAGTGAAGATATACCTTCCTTTAATAACCTTCATTGAGAATCTCTACCTTATATAATCTCACTTCCTTGAATCCTTTCAAGCTAGTGACCAACTAAAGTTTATCACGTTTGACTCTTTGGTAGGGAAATTTGCAAAACATGAGAAAGCATTTGGAAAGAAGAATACAATAAGTAAACCCACTAGAGAGACCATGTGCCTTGTTTAGAAAGGGAAGAATAAATCACATTATTCTTTTAGGGGAAATGTAAGTAAAAGAGGGCATGGAAGAAAGAATTCCATAAGCATGCATGTAAAAATAATCGAGAGAGGCCTAATATTAATTTTATTAATGGTGAAGAAAATGGAAATTGTGTAACAACATGTAGAGTCCCTTGGGTGAAGACTGAAGACATGCAATATCATAAAGAGGATAAAGTTAAAACACTATATCCAATGAAATTTAAATCACCAAAATCTACTCAATACATTATTTCCCATTACAATAAGCAATTGAAGTTTTATTTCATACTTCATTTGGTTCTTGGAGATATGCATGGATACTTGACACAGATGAAACATGTCGTTTGGCCTTCCAATGAGACTTATTTGAATACTTCAATGGCAATTTAGATGGTATAGTATATTTTGAAAATAATTCAAGCCTCAAAACCACAGGAATTAGCACCAATACGCTTAAATAGCCTGGATTCTTGGATTTTCTTCTACATGATGTGCTTTTATCTTTCAAAGTTGCAAAGGAGCTTGTTGTCCCTTGTGCTTTGCAATAAGGCCACTCCGTTCATATATTTGATGGAAAATATGAAATAAGGAGTTTGACAACATGGTTGTCATGACTGGATTGGAGGATGAAAGACTACCAAAGTTGAAAGGTACAACTTTTCATGCATATAATTATGTATTTATCTCATCACTATGAAGGTGCATTGTCATACATCATTATATGGCATGTCAAATTTGGATATAATAATTATGGCAATCTTCTTTTGTTGAAAAAGTATGTTTTTCTTAGTTTAACTACCATTCCTAAGAAACTAAAGAAATGCGATGCTTCTATCCTTGGAAAACATAGCGTACAACCCTTTCATGATTCCACTTCTAGAGCGTGTAGAAAATTTGGACTGATGCATTCTAATTTGTGTGGCCCAATGTCTATTTCGTTGTGCTAATGGAATTGAATACATCATGTCTTTTATTGATGATTACACTAGGATGTGTGGGGTGTACTTGTTGAAAGATAAATCACATTATTTTGGGACTTCTAGACATTTTTATCCATGGATTCAAAATGAACAAAAATCACATATTGGCTCTCTTTGTCCAAAAATTGAGGAGAATATACATATAATGGATTTGAAAACTATGTTTTCCAACATCATATTCAACAACAAACCACAATTCCATACAATATTCAATATAATTGTGTAGTTGAAACAATGAACATGACTATCCTAAATATGGTTTGTTACATTTCTTTTTCAAAAATGTAAAATTGATGATTTTTGATAACCCAATTCTATGTGTAGTATATGTGAAAATTAGGTTTCCATTCAATGCTCTTAGAAATAAAACTTATTATGCAATTTGGTATGGTTATAATCCTTCTATGAAGTATCTTAGGGTCTTTGGTTCAACCTGCTATGCTTGATTCCTAAGGAGAAAATAAATAATATTGATGGAAGAAGTTGGAAGTGCATCTTCTCAGGGTACTCAAATACCACCAAGGCATATTATTTCTACAATAAGGTACACAAGAGGTTTATTCTTTCTAGAAATGTGATTTTTCTTGAATCTTCTAGAACAATGACAAAATCGTCGAGTAATAGCTTGGTCGTCAATGAAAATTGTAAACCTTAAATAGTAATGCAATGCATAAAATTATCGTTAATAAATAGAAAACTAAAACAATGGCTATAAAATATTACATAGATATTTACCCTAGAAACCCAAATTGGGAAACCAACAAATTTTTTATATCTACAATTTTAGTTGTTATCATCACTCAACTTCATTGTTAACAATACAATATATATGATCATGCAACATTGAAATCCCCTAATCCATTTAACATGGATTATGTTACAGCCTTGATTCCTTAAATATAATTATAAAACCATGGACAAAACCACAAAGAACCACAAAACCATGAAAAGCAAAAATTGTTTGCCAAAAGTGGATGCAAAAATCCACCCAAATTGTTTCATGTGATTTGTCCCCAAACTCCTAGATAAAGGGGGATACTACCCCCCTGTGTATTCCCTCTTGCATTGATGCATATGATTCATGTGTGAGGATATTCGTGGAAATAATATAACACATACCTGGCATTCACCCACTTCTTGTTTTCTTTGCATACAAAGGGGCATAGGAGCATATAATCAACAATCTAGGAAAATAATGCTCATTGTTTCTCTGCATCAAGAGAACTTCTTAGTGCTGATAGACTTTGTTAAATCTGGAACATACTTCAAAGTATGTCATATTTTAAGGATTCAAATATTATGCATTTGTAAAGTATTCTAAGTGACTATTCTAGTTTGAAACATCATCCCTATAAATTGTAGGCGAATATTCAATAAAAAAACATGTCATTTACTATTAAAACTAGTAAATTTTTGGTGAATCTTATCAATTTAATGATATATTTGTAAAAGTAGGAAAAAATTTAACCAAATGGCTGAATAATTTTTAGAAAATGTCCAATTATTACCTAATTGGCCAAATTTCGCCCCTAAAAAAATACCTTGCTTCAAATTTTCCACATTTATCAACAACACCTTCTTCTCTTAAACCATGTATCTCACAAAGTGATACTAAAATATAAATATGCTTTGTTTTAGAATGATAAGTTGTGTTATTTTCCAAAAAAAATCACTCTAATTGTCACAATAAAACATTATAGCTTCTTCTAAAAAATCAATACCTAAAGCCAATCTATGTAACCATATAAGATCCTTGCTTGCATGAGTGGTTATCATATATTCAACTTTTTTTGTTGATACTACCACTACAAATAATATCTTTCTCATCCAATTAATTGATCCTTCAAATAAGTTAAGCACATAACCACTTGTAAATATTTTGTGATTTAGATGTCTATCCCAATATACATTAATAAATCCATGTATGTCCAACACTTTGTCTTCTTCAACTATTCCTTGATAGAAACTTCCATAGTATTCTTGGAAATATTATTTTCATTAATTTCAAAGATGGGGGGAGACTACAAATGTCCAATATAAATATTACAAGATGAATATTGTTGGAAATGTTGTTTGGATACCCAATGTTTTATTGATTCCTAGTTTGGACACCTTATCTTTGAAGAAATTTATTGTACAAATACCTAGCTCAAATTGGAGCATAACATATGTTGAGCCCTGAAACTACATATCTCCTACACACTTTCCTAGACGTTTTCCCCTCACTTGGACCTCATAAGCTATCAAAAATCATTGCATATTGATTCTAAAAGAGCATTGAAATGGTTTTCTAACTATGTTTTGTGTTTGCTGTTTGAACTAGATTTTGCTCATTAGCTGCGGAATCCAATCACTTTTCGCAGCTGATTCAACTTTCCGCAGCCTTTTTTGTTAAACTCTAGGTTACAGGTGTCATTAGGCAAAACAAGCCACATGGGCAAGTTAGAAATGACCTGGACATGGATCAGGTCCTATTGGTTCAGGCGGATTCATCAAGGAAAGTCGTGGTCAACAATGGTCAAGTGGTGGTCAAATAGAGGAGTCCTACAGCAACAGGACTCCGTTTTCAAACACATGAAGGATTCGTGGCCGTTCCTAGATCCCTGGGGTCATGTTGACAGCTGTAGATTGCCCCATGATGCGAATCCAACAACCACTTTCGATAGATTGGATAATATCGGAAACCATTATGCTAAATTCATGGACACTATCTTTTACGTGTCCTCTGTTGACGTAGTTTCACAGGAAAATAGTTATGAAGTTTTTGTTATAAATAACGTGTTTCCAAATGCATAGAGTTAGTCTTTGTTGATGTAATTTTTCTATTAAAAGTTTATTGTGCCATGACACTAGTCTTGCTGCTGTAACTGGTTTTGAAATATAAAGAAGACTTTGTTTCTATATGACTGCGTGAGCATAATTTTAGACTGATATCCTGATGACCAAGGCCGTGCAGAGGGCCCCTGCACGCTGAGGTTTTGTTTTCATTATTGCCGTATAGTTTTTATGTATTGTTTCCTTATTTCCATTACATATGTTTCATAGTTATCCACCTGTGTATATATTTCATCTGTTATGGTATTAACATTTCATTCATGTTCATGATTTTACAAGCTTTGTATATTGCTATTAACGCTGATCAGTGTGTGTATGTTTCAGGATAGAGTAGGCCCAGCCATTTTCATACAATTTTCGCAATAGCTAGTTACATGGGAATAGCCTCTCTGCTGACTTTGCTTTTCTTAGTTTTGTTTTAATTCCAGTTATGCTTTGATTCCAGTCTTGTTCACTTGCTTTAGTAGTTAGTTTAGATATCAGATTGCTCATATCATTTACGTTATCTCCTAAAGCCATAGCTTAGACTACCTGGCGAGCTCTCAGACTATGAATGATGTAATTTTATTTTAAGTTTTACTTTTTTGCAAATTAGATATCAGATTGCTCATATCATTGACGTTATCTCCTAAAGCCATAGCTTAGACTACCTAGCAAGCTCTCGGACTATGAATGATGTGATTTTATTTTATTTTTTATTTTTCTGCAGTTAAATATCAACTTACTCATATCATTGACGTTATCTCCCAAAGCCATAGCTTAGACTACCTGGCAAGCTCTCAGACTATGAATGATGTGAATTGATTTTACTTCTATTAGTTTGCAGTTTTGATTTGTTGAGTGCAGTAGCTAAACTCATTTTTTTCTTTCTGTATTTAGATAAGTAGCAGGGATAATGGTTTCATGATCAGTAGTTCATTATTTGTTTGATTTGAATAGTAGCACATTTTCATTCTTGTTCAAGTATTAATTTCATCACTAGTATGTTCTAAGACCTTCTAAAGTGTTAAGTTCTAAAATCATTATAGAGGACATAATTGCCTTAAAATCTATATCCATATTTGTCTTTTAGAGACTTAGGAATAGGATTTCCATTCACATTAGGAGATAAACGATGATAAAAAACAAAATAAAAATCGAAAACAACAAAAAGTAAGAAAGAGGTTGTCTTGCACATATAGTGCGCCACACTTCATCAGTTTACGACTCCTGGATTGATAATTGATGTAGCAATTTACGACACACTAAATTGACCAAACAACATATAAGGTTGGTTTTCAATACATTTGCAATGGTATATGGAACTTTCTCTAACTCCATAGGAATGAGGAGATATGAAATATTTTGTCAGATTGGTCTAGCTAGAAAGTACATGTCATCCCCAACGAGAAAGTATAAGATGACTCTACTAGTTTTATAAGGCACCCCAATAAGCGAACGTAGAAGAACTATGAATAAAGGACATATGAGTTAATTTGAATACCATTCAAGAAAGAATATATTTGAGGTTTGAAATAGAAGTTAGGGAATACTCTTGGGGCCTTGGAGGTGGAGAGAAAAAGAGATTTGTGGAAAAACAAGTTTGCTTGGAATTTTCACTATAAATTTTCTCCCTAGATGTTTTAGATAGTGAATCTTGGAGGATATGGAGGCAATATCTTCATGCACATGTGCTAGAAATTTAATCCATTGTTTTACTATACTTTCAAAGGTATGATTTATTGAATTTATGATTCTTGAATGCTCCTAAAATCTGCTTCAAATAAGTCATCTTGGAATTTTCGCTATAAATTTTCTTTTGAGATGTTTCAAATAATGAAGCTTCTAGGATATAGAAATGAGATACTCATGTACATGTGATAGAAGTTTTATCCATTGGTTCAATACACTTTCAAAGATATGCTCTAAGGAATTCATGGTTCTTGAATGCTTCTAAAATCTATTTCAAATAGGTTAGCTTGGAATTTTCTCTATAACTTTTCTTCTACGATGTTCAAGACCATGAAACTTCAAGGAGATGGAGGAACAATGTTTTTTTACATGTTTTATAAATTACATACTTTGATTTTATATAATTTTGAATATATTCTCTAAGTAATCTAGGGCTCCTAAATGCTCCTAAAATCTACTTCAAACATGTTAGCTTGGCATTTTTGTTATACTTTCTTTCTGGGATGTTTCAAATTGTGAAATATTGAGGAGATAGAAGAAATATTTTTAAGTACCTATGGTATAAATTTAAGAATTTTGTTCGATATAATTTTATATATATGTTGTTATGAACCAACTCAAGAAAAGATAGAAAAGATAAATCAACGCCTTAGAATTCAGCCTCTTCGAGGGGGCAACCTCCTTTACA
>APFE030376662.1:116569-131580 GCA_000404065.3 Pinus taeda | reverse complement strand
AGACCTCCTTTCTATATATAGGAGTCTAAGGGCTCATAACATAATTAGAGCCGACATAACAATAATAATGTAAGGGCACAATAATAATAATAGTGGGCTTCTATGGGGCACAATAGTAACAATATGGGCACTACATGGGTACATCAATATAATAAGTGGGTTGTACTAATAACAATAAGGGGTTACACTAGTAGTATAGGGGCCTAACATATGTCCTATGGAAGTTATGGTTATTACATGGTCCTAAAATCAACTTCAAACAAGTCAATTTAGCAATTTTTGCTAAAACTTATTTTCCGGGACTTTTCATTCTGTGAAAATTTCAGATATCTGAGGAGTTATATAAAAGTTCCTTATGTAAAAAATTTAGAATCATATTTGCAAAATTGAATGTGAGGAATGTTTTACATTTTTTTGCTTGGGAATATGCCAAAAATAAGTTTTGGGAGAAGCAAACCTGGTAAACGAAGAATAAATAAGTAAACCTGGTGAAGATAGAAGCAACACACAGACCTACTGATGGTAGAAGTCGACAACATACCTGGTCAAGGTAGAAATAACTGACATACTTGGTGAAGGAACTAACAAACCTGGCAAAGGTAAAAGGAGGAAGCATACTCTCTGAAGTAGGTTGGTGCCTATGTCACATCACACTAGATCGAATCCTCACTCAATCACTACTACTACCTTTTGCTTCTTCGATGGCCTTATGTTCTCGAAATAAATTTTTGCTGGCCTATGTTGCATCACCGGATCGAACCTTCACCTAGCTCATCTTCATAATCCTCCAAGAG
Source organism: Pinus taeda (assembly GCA_000404065.3). Lineage (NCBI taxonomy): Eukaryota > Viridiplantae > Streptophyta > Pinopsida > Pinales > Pinaceae > Pinus > Pinus taeda. The sequence continues at coordinate 130,786 of APFE030376662.1, read as the reverse complement.
TTTGGTGATCCTGTAGCCCAGTGGCTAAGTTCCACTGGTCTAGGTTTCATCATTAGATTGACCCTTCCCAAATGGTTAACTTACAAATACTATTTGGGCCCAGTTACCTAGTCGTTCGGTGTGATAATCCTACTAGGAAAGGTTTTGCCACATACCCACCTTTTCTTATCACTCCACTTACACGTTCATTCTTTAATTCTTCCATAGGCTTGGTGGTCCATTGGGTTAGGGGCAGGATAGACCAGGGCTCAACCATTATCCCTTCTCCATAGTGCTTTGTAACATGCCTTGTCCCTGGTCTAGTGAGACTGGCACCCGGGAAAATACTTTTCAAGATTGGTCTCTGCCCTTCACAGAGGTATGCCAGCCCTCTCTTTTCCCTGTCAATCTAATGACTGGTCAGAAAACTCCATTTGGGATGTGTTTTCAAAAAAAAATGGGGTGATTTCCCCACACTTTATTTCTAGGTAATATGGTCTGAGGGCTTGAAGCCTTGAGTCTCAACCTCTATGTAAGATGGAATATGACCCTTGAGGTCTCAAGGCCTCACTCTTTTGGTGAGTGTAGTAAAAAAGGGAATAAATTCATAAGTTTTGTTTCTTTGCTCAATGACCAACAACAAATATTGGGTGTAATGCATGATTATATGCATTTTTGAGACATGATGGGTGGGGGGTGAGGAAGGGGTGAAGCCCCTATTGAGAAATTGGGAGGCTTATCAATTGTGGATGATTCATCATTACATGATAATTACTTGTGTGTTTCTTTAATTATTATTATTGTGTATTTCTTCTTTCTCAAGCAATTAATGTAATACAAGAACATGAATATCATAGAAAACAAAATAACACAAGGAGGTAGGCTCCAAGCTAGAGAAAAATTCCTCCAAAGGGAAAACCCAGAAAAAATCTCTTCATATAGAATCAAATCAAAGTGAGATATCCATGACCCATGAACATAGAAAGACTTCAAACCTCTATATGCCAATTCTAACCTTCCTTCTTCACAACAAATCCATCAGCAAGAGACTAGCAACATATTTTTCAACAAGAGATGTAATAAGGAAGATCTTTCCCAAATCAAACTTCCTTTATCAACTTTAGATTTTGGCCCTCCTTTTCTTCTACAATATTTCAAATAAAATTGAGCAAATTGTATGTCCAAAATGATCTCCAACTTCCTTATATTTATATTTTTCCAAATGGGGGCGAACAATCATGTTTTTTGAGGCATGACCGACTTGACATCTAGAGGGATTTTTGACCCAAATTACATATTTAAATTTTTTTTCTTTTTATTTACAATAGGTCAAAATAGGAATTCGACTCTTTGAATCAATAAATCATAGAATCATGAAGAACATGCTAATCTAATAAAATAAAAATCATTTTCTTCTTGTTTTATTTTCTTTTGCATAAAATATGTAATGATATAAGTACAAACATCATTATGAAGACCAATCCTAGTTACATTTTCTAACACTCCATCTTAACTAGCGAGGTATTCATAATTCCATAACTGGTACATGGATACTTCTTAAACTAAAATACTCTCATAAGAAGAGTCAGATTGGTAAGCCATCTTTAAGCATCAGCATCATAACCAACATTGTCAAATATCAACATAGTAAGACTTTTTTACCAAGAAACTTAACTCTCCATAAAATTAGAGCATAATGCTGAGAGACACACATATGGACACCTCATCTTCTCAAGGCACATACCCTTCTAGATTTTCACAAGGTATGTCCTTCTAGGACCTATTCTTAGCATGAATTCCAAATCCTTAAAGAATATTGGTCCTCTTAGACCACTCTTATCTTGGATACCCTACAATATCCTCAAAGAGAGTTGGTCCATGGGACTAATTCCTATCTTGGATTCTCGATCCTTAAGGAGTATTAGTCCCATATGCTTATCCAATCCTCCATTCTCCCTCTCAGTCTGATACACTAAATGTACAACACTTATTATTGGCATAGTGCATGATACATACGGAGAATTTGGTTTCCACCATAACTCCCTCTCAATCGAGGAGGAGTTCCATATTCCTTCTCAAATATGAAGGAGATTTCTTGCTCCCTCTCAATCAGGGAGACATCATCACAATCCTTATATGGTCTCAAACTTCACCAATGCATCAACTACTTGTCCTTCCATGGATATTTTAGTGGTAGCTACAAGGGTTCCTATTTTTCAATGCATAATATGTGCCATTCATCCTTCTTTCATATTTCATCTTCATGACAAAGTTTATTGACTCCTAACAACATCATGTCATATCAAAGTTTGAGCCATTGGATTAAATGGTTCATTTTTCATATTCAAGGAGATGAGCTTCCTCACAGCTATTAGCATATGTATTCTATAGTTATGTCTGATATTTTTCGTAGATTCATATCAACATTCCAATATCAATTCGTCTTTTAAAATTTCCAAGATCATTAAAAATGTTGTTCATTCAATCCATGTGTTTTCATGATCAAACCATGTAGTTGAAGGTACATCAATATTATACAGCAAAATGTCTTCAATTTTTATCTTTCCAGCCTCTACATACACTTCTACAATATGTCTTTCTAGGGAGCCAAATCATATCTCAAACACGTCATCAATATCAAAGTTTACTAAATCATAATGGCCTCAATTTAAAGTGTCAAATTCTACTACTTGCTCCCTTTGAGGTCAATAATCCTTTGCACAATTTATTTCATACTACAACATAGTTCATCTTTATTATTTTTTTCTTTCGATCATTAATATGAACCAATAAACATGCTTCAATATTGTAATCATCAGGGTCTTCATAGCTTACTTTTCCATCAAAGGTTAGTAATATTTTTTCCATCTGATAGTCTTATTTGATGCATACATCAAACTACTCCTTAAGTACTACATTTCTTCAAGTCTTTCATCTGCTTAGTCAAGATTTAGATAGAATTTGTTTTTCCCTGTAACCTTGGTTAGAATACTTATGAAAGAATGAGAAGAACAAATATAAGGACATTATCATTAATAATAATCAAGAATATGTTAAGTACTTATCTTTGGAAGAAGTTTGATTCCTTCCTACTCTTGGATCCCTTTTCATTAATCCTTATTTTCACATCATCATGATGTAATACATGCCAACCTTAAGAGCTATGGTTATTTATCTTTTCTCAATGGAATCAATATATTAGGGTTTCTATCTCTAGGATTTCTCCTTTAAAAACCCTAGATGCCAAGACCTGTTACTTATAATCTACCAAGTTCTACAACCATATTTACAGAGTTAATTGCAAAAACATAGATAATATAAGGTCTTTAAGATCAACTGCATTAACAGTTGAAAATTCTATGTAAACCCTAGAAACTTTATAGTCATCAAAACTTGGCATCCATGTAAAATTCTTCTAGCATGATGCAAAAACCTAATGATGTTGTCATGCATTCCATATGATTATAGAACCTAGCATATTATCAAACTCTATATCTTTTACTTTTTAAATGATCATCATGAGCTACAAAAATGCACACAAAAATTATACATACCTTTGCAACTTTTACCATATTTTTTTCTTGTAAAGATTTGATTGTTCTATGAGTGCCAAGTCCAATTATCATCAAAAAGGTTTGTTCTTACATGCTTCAAATATTTATGCATGTAATTCTTACTAGCAGGTGCAACCAAGAAAAATATGCAAAGGTAAGAATATCATGTCAATTCTATCAATATAGGGCTTCTATGGATTCTTAAAAACTTCATTTATAAGGTTTCAATATTTAATGTCATTTAGCTTTGCAAACCCTAGATACCGTTTCCCAAGAGCTAGGATTTCCTTAGAGGTATTAATTAACTAGGATTAGGGTTTTTCTCTCTTAGAGTTGATTCAATCTAGGGTTCAAAAACCCTCAATACCAAGAGTCTTCAAGACTTTACAAGTTTTTCAAATATCATAAACCCTGGGTTCTTAAGGGATGCAAAAGGACAGTTCCAAAACCCTAGTGAGACATTTTGAACTTGTCATATAAAATGCGTATTGAAATTATACATACCTTTTACAACCTTACCTAATCTCCATTATTATAATTATGTTTTCGAACAACTTTATTCAAAATTGACAACAACATTTCTTTTGGTTTCATGGTGAAATTCATCTGTCATAGGCTTTGATGATTATTTGAAAGAACGCCATCTTGTAGAATTCCTTAAAAACTTCCACTGCCATATATGAGTCACTACCATCGAACCACTGTAGCGTTCCATCAATCATTGCAATATTACAAGCCTCTGCTAACAGCATGAAATGTATATCATATCAACCTCCACGTGGATTGATCCGATGGGTTAGAGCATAATGACAATGCTCGGGACCTTTCTCTACAAGATTAACTTCTTAATTCAATATTTCTAATTCCATTGCAAATTTGTCTCCAATAAATATAGCCAACATAAACTAGACTTCAATCACTATGTGTGATGGATATTTTTACTCATGTGGCCAGATATCTACCAAAATAAGATCGTCGACTTAATGCTCAATTGAGATGGGGCCCATATTATAAATGAACTAGAACAATGATCCAGGTTCAATGTATAACAATGTTACCAATATTCAAGTTGTTTGTAATTGTAATCATGATTAGAACCAAAACTTCTTAACCATGAACAAAATAGAGATGCCCCAAAGTATTTATGTCATTGTAATTTGAATTGTTGTATAGTGATACATAAAAAAATATGATTGAGAAATGAATTCATTAAGAATGATGTGAGTTTGGAGTCTATAATGATGTTACTAGAATGTGATGCCACTATCTTGCAAAGAGAGTCGCTTGTAATAAAGAGTGTGAGCCATTGTAATTCATTTCAAGCCTTGGCTATACAATAAATCCATGATGAATTCAATGTATAAAAGATAGTCCCCGTGATAATGATGCCACAGGGTGCGAGCTTTTGAATGTTAATGTGAGTTATGGGTTAATATATATCGAGCCATAGGGACCGTGAGGTACTTAAAGAACATGTCAAACCATTGCGATAAGCCATAGAGAGCCTCTATTTGAGCCATGTAATATACATTGATCCTTTATTGAACCACAATGAGTCACTATAAATGTAATGCAAGCTTCTATATAAATGTGGTCCTTAAGTTTAGAGTGAAACAAGTCCATTAGTATATATATGAAGCCATTGTGTCATAACATGCCAATGTTAATATGGTCATAGCATATGATGCCTAACCACTTAGAGAATGGTGTCAAAATATTCATCGAAAAGACCATATGAGACAAAATATACTCCTTCTTAACTTTATGTGAAAATCAATCCTTTGTTTCAAATGTCAAAATCATATAAGTATGATCCATAAATGAGTTCAAAATTGCGATCTCAGAAAGATAATGTGAGTTTGACATTTCCCTCTTTAGCTCAAATTAGAGAGTATAGATTTTGAATCACTTGAATATTCCAGACTTCAAACTTCTTCAAATGCCAACAAAAATGTGATCTTCAGAGCTCCTTATTCAAACCTTAGCTCTGATACCATGTTGAGAAATCAAGAGGCTTATCAATTGTGAATGATTTCTCATTGCATGATAATTACTTGTGTGTTTTTTGCATTATTATTATTGTGGTTTTATTCTTTCATCAAGAAATTACCATAAAACAAGAACATAAAGGTTACAAAAAATAAAAGAACAGAAGGATGTAGGCTCCAAGCCAAGGAAAATCCCCTCCAAGGGGAAAACCCAAAAAAAATCTCTTCTTATAGAATCAGGTCAAAGTGAGATATCCAAGACCCATGACAATATAAAGACTTTGACCCTCTAAATGCCAAGTTAGACCTTCCTTCTTCATAGAAAATTCGTCAACAGGAGACCAACAACATATTTTTCAACAAGATATGTAATAATGAAGATCTTCCACAAATAAAACTTCCTTTATGAACTTTAGATTTCATCCCTCCTCTTCTTATGTGATATTTCAAATTAGATTGAGTGAATTGTATGCCCAAAATGAGCACTAACTTCTATTTTTACTTTTCCATAGGGGTGCAAAAATTCATGCCTTTTGGGGCAAGGTTGACTTGATAGGTAGGTCGACTTGGCATCTAGGGGGTTTTTTGACCCAAATTACATACATTTTTTTCCTTTTTTCTTTTCAATAGGTCCAAATAGGAATTTGACTCTTTGACTCAACAAATCTAGAAGCATGAAGAACATGCTTATCTAATAAAATAAAATTCTTTTTTTTTTCTTTTCTTTTACATAAAATATACAATGATATCAGTACAAAGATCATTATGAAAATCGATCCTAGTTACATTTTCTAACAACCCTAATATCAAACCATACACATTTTATCATCTACATAAACAGTAGTGTTCCAAGCATATGCACGCATAAAATTTCTTATTTCAACACCTAGAAAGTTACAAGGCATATGCTAAACAACATGGAACCTTTGAGTAATCAAACTATTTCATTCCTCAGCCATTGAAATCAAATGAAAGGGCATGAACACACAATTACCACATTCACCTTAAATGCAATAATAGACAACAAAATCCAATCAGTCATCAAATTCATGGCAATAATACATCCTACCAAGTATGAACATAACAAATATCTTTACCAACCAGGAAGTCAATAATGTTTATAAATATACAAGAGCTTGAAAAAGACGTGCATTTCATAAAACAGTGTAGCTCATAACTCAACAAATAACTATAATAGAATTATTTGAGTATGTTAAGATGGATTGTAATGGAAGGAGTTATTTCTATTCTCCACCCAACCATAGGCTAGCTATACTCCAAATTTCCTATAGTTGACCACCCCTGAGCTAGATCCAAAGTCTAAGAGAATGCTTCCTCAAGGATATTACACCAATGGCTTGGTCAAACACTCATGAGATGGAGTACACTATCTAGGTGGCTTGTTATCTTCCCTTTGGTAGTAAGCACCACAATGTCCCACTCACTTTTGTGTTCATTCACAGAGCTTCACCCAAGGTCCAAATGAGATATTTCTTAGTCTAGGAGATTGAATCCACTGTCCAGATGGTTTATCAATTATATTTTCATAGAAAGTAACACAAGGGTTTGTAGTCCATTGTCCAGGTAATTATTTGCTATAACATGCCCCCTACTATCCCTATGCCCAAATAGGGGTAGAAGGAGGAAGTTACTAAGCTGACCCGAACTCCAAGATCCCATTATGGAAATGGGGTATAAATTGGTCTCTTACATTTTCTTAAAAACTTAATATGGATAACATCATTGCATTTTTCTCATCCAGACCTTTCCAATGATATAAAATTTTCTTCAATCCAACACCTGTATCAAAAGATAGTGCCACATCATCTTGACCTACCAAGTGGTGCCCACGTGGTTGTCCAAGAAATACACCACACTATACCACATGGAAGTTGTCGACCCGATCATACCAGGTCACAAATTAACCCATGTCTATGGCTCACACAACCCAACTATAACATAATATAATATAATATATATTTGATGAATACCAAAGTAGACCCTTTACCACCTCGTCACCCTGGAGTAAATCCATGCAGGTTCCATACTTTTCATCGCTAAAAATGTTGGGGAAACAACCTTCTCAGGTTGTGTGGAATATACACCTGCAGTAAAGCTAGCCATCCCCCTTGATCCACATATAAAATAATTTATGCCAGATGGAGTTTGACCCCACTAAACAACCCCACATGATAAGTCACCTTAAGACCTAAATCTCTGAATTTTTACTATGTCTCCTTCATCCAAAGTCTCTAGGGTCCAGGGCCCAAGGTGATGTCACTAGTCCTAAATGTCAGGGTACATCATCCTTCATCACACCCTCCATGTGAAATGTGTCTAATGTGGTCTTTGAACCCCTACAATTTATGGCTTTCACAATATCTAGAATTTGACATTTTCGCCATGTCGACGTACATGCCCATATGGTAGCCCAACATGCCAGATCGTCCCAAAATTTTAGTCCCACCGGGACTTTCCCTGCTTTCCATTGAAATCTCTGGGATAACAAACCTCCATGACACATGAACGGCTACAAGGAGCTTACCCAATGATGACTCATATTTCTCCTTGTCTAACACTTGATCACCGCACTTGGTCATGGGGAAACAAGGGGTTAAGCCATTTCCTTTTGAAGTCTAGCACTCCAAGATTAAGAATTTCAAATCATGCTTGGTGACTATTAGTGTACATATAAGGGTATTTTCCCAAGTTTTATGCATAATCTATAAACATACAATGGTATATGCAGTCCCTTCCGAGGTTATCCCTCCTGAGCTTAAATTGAAAATTGCATCCCTAAGCATATAACCATGCATTTATTCATATAGGAAGGTTACCTACATGCCACTGGAGTAAATTTCAATCTAAAAATAAACACATAAATTATTTTAATGAAGATATTTCAGCCATGTGTTTAACTAATCATTAAGGTCATAGTCCAATGTAGAATTAATCACTGGAAAAAAAATTCCTCCCTTAAAATCATTGCACAAAGTATTGACATTCCTCATTTATGAATGAAGCCCCAATTTCATATCATGAATACAACAATCAACCAAGGAAAAAACATATTTGCAAGACATTTAAATTAATGAGTAGAGATAAATACTTATCTTATGTAGCATAACGATTTGTTGAATAAGGGTGGGACTTCAATTCTCCACCCAACCTTAAACAAGCTACAACCTCTTTTACTTGTAGTTTTCACCCCCAAGCCATATTCCAGTGCTTGAGGTGGAGTTACTTTGAGAGGAAACTTAACCAATATTGACATTTGAAACATGATGTCACAAGGCCACTTTTCCTTCATCCACTGACCACTTAGACGCCCACTCAATCTTTCTATACCTTTCAGACATGGTCATCTATGACAGGATACTACAATACAAAGAGTTGAATCAACTCACTTTCAGGAGAAGAGATTCCACATCAAGGGAAGGTTCATTAATGGATAAGCTATTGTTGGATAAGGAGATCACCCTTTCAGGTACTTCGTCAGTGATTCAAGCACCAGAGCTTCAACCCCAAGGAAAATCATGGTGGTTCAGACCTCACAAATACCTTAGTGTTTCTTCTCGATCTCGTAGGTTCATCAATCCACAAGATTTCAATCAGTTCTTCAACCTTCATGCAAGCCACTTCTCTCTATAATGTTTTCACCTAGAAAGAATCTTTGAGGGTTACTTAGCTGGTTCCTCCTTTTTAGCACTCGATCACTATGATGTCGATCATTGTTCCCTCTTCACATCTCCATCCCTTGGAGGAATTTCTTCTAGTGCTTACCACTGCATGTTCATTCCACTACGCATGCATGAGAGAGTGAACCCCCCTCCACTCTTTCCCATCGACTTGTTATTGTGACCCTCCCCAAAATATCAACTTTCTATCATTTTCAAGGCTCGATGTAGTCAACCTCCTTGGACAATGCAACCCATTCATGCTTTAACATTTTTGTCCTATTTGTTTGTTGTCAGAGCTAAAGGACACCTGGTCATGTCCTTTTCTTTTTAGTTATATTTATTACACAACCAACCCATTGAACTTCTCATCCAACCCATGGTTTATGTATTTAATTTCACCAATCCCTCAAGCAATCTCCCTCCCCAAGAAACTAGAGTCCATGTCCTTTATCTCATTCTTTTTAAATAATTACACTTATTTACAATGGGGGAATGTTTACCAAGGGATTTCACATCAACTCTTCACTAAGCACCATAGTGACTTAGATTGCCTTGTACAACTAGTTTATCGACTATACAACAAGAATCGTAGTGTCTTTTTCACCAAGCCTCCCACTAACCACTTAAGAATCGAAACATATTCTAATGGCCTCATACACAAAATAATAGGTAATAGAGCATAGGTCTCAACAATCAACTCCATCACTGCTCAATCTTATTTATATTAGCTCTAGTAGTTAAATGCATTTTCTTTCCAAAATCAAGTGATCTATCCATGCTCCAATGAGATATAACCAATATAGAGTGAATGATAAAACCAAATAGTGTATGAGAACCCCATCCTTGTGCATTTTTCTTTTTTCTTATTTATTGTATGTTGTTCCTTAAACAACATTCTTCCACATTTCTCTCTCATTCTCATTGATTGTACCCTTCTACTTGTATATTCTTCTTGTCCTTTTTCTTCACTTTTTTCTTAGGCTACTACCCATGTCCTCAATCCACAAGGGGGATAAGAATGGGCACAAACCTGTTCCCACACCACCCAATCCCATCTCATCAATTTATTTCAGGGGGGTTGGTTCAATTGGTCAACCACTAGCCTCAAACATTAACTCGGTTTATTATTGGCTTCAAAAGTTTAATGTGGGTTAGATCTTGGCTTTTCATGCCATGCAATAGGATTTCTCCCTCATGGTGTCGCTCCATTCAAGCCAGCATTAAATTAGCATTTAACTTTCAAGTGTTTAAAATCATATTGTCTTGGCCAGTGGTGGCTCCCACATTGGCGTTGTATAGTCTTATTTACAAACATGGGATGGAGTAAAAGATTTGTTACAAATTTTTTATTAGTGGGTTGATGCCTATAAAGTCTATTATAAAGAAATTTTCATTTATATCTTGTCTTCCATATGTGAGATTATTTGGTTATGATTCATAAATGTTTAAATAAGAAATAAATTATCTTATATGGATTCACCTCCCGCTCACTTTAGTATAAGTGTGAATCCAAAAAATTTATAGTGCTATGCAAATGATTGAAAACCCTCTTTACATATGTTCAGTGCTCCTTCTTGATTTTGATATATACTTGCTCAAAGATCCCATTGCATGTGCAATGTTCGGTCTAGTATAGATCAATGCATACATTAAATTACCATCAAAACTGACATACAAAACATATAGTTTTACACTTATAATGCTCTGTAAACTATCGTGGATATTCCACTTCACAATTCATCACAACATATCTAATAAAAATATACTGAAATCCAAAATTTGTATTATGATGTTTAATTTTCCTTAGATTTTCGTATTTATTAAATTGTTGCTTTTTGCTTATGTAAAATAAAGAATAGAGAAAATAATCACTTATGTATAACAATAACACAAAGAAACCCTTTCAACAGAAAACACAATTATAAGGTGAAGTTGCTCTACTCTCTCTTTGTGTCAATGGAAATGGTGCAAATACAAAAGAGTGAGAACTGTGGCCCATGGGATGCTACAAAACACAAACTCTCTATGGTTTTGCATATCTATCTATCCACTCTCAACTACTTTGCTCTACTATGGAATAAAATGCACTAGAATGAAATTGAACCCCTTTTTTCTCCTAGTGTCTTCGTTATAACACATCTTGATAAACAATTATGGGTTAAATTTGACCCATTCAACACTAAATATGTATTACAAACTGATGCTTCTAGAGTCTTCTTAACATTTTCTAAAGTAGTTTGCCCATTTTATAAGAGTAATAGGGTTGACATGGGATCCTCTCGAATTATGATGGTCTAACATGATAGATCAAGTTCTAAGAAGCATAAATGTTGCATCTAAACTTTTATTGAAATTATTCTTACATTGATGGGAAGGTATTTGAGTGTATAATAGTGATAGGGGGTGTGGAACTTTATTATAAAAATTTTATCCCCACAAGGTCTCAAATTGGCCTCATAAAGTTTATGGTCCCAATTCTCCACATTGGATCCCATCACTAAAATTGCTCCCATAAGTTGATTTCTTTGATTTTTCCACCCTGAAAGCATAGATATGGATGGGAAACACTATAATGGTCAAATTTATATGATACTCCATATTTTTGGAGGAACTTGGTCTCCAATTTAAAGCTTTTACTAAATGGGAAGTGAAATTTTTTCATCTACCTTCTTTCTGGAGTACCATTTAGCGTTCCCTGTAAGTTCTCCTTTCAACCCAATCTACGAAATATCATGCTATCACGATCTATAGTTTTATACCTCTTCTGTAAAATTATATCCTTTATCGACTTTGCATAATCATATGGTGCTAAATCCTCTATAGAAGGTAGTACCCACTCCTCTTGCTTATCTAACATGGAAGGTTCATAGAGTTTCATAGTTTTCACATTCACTACTATGTAAATGTGCATGAATGGGGGTACAATAAGTTTATAGGAATTGTCTCACCTTTTCCAGTATCTTGAATGGACCATATCACATTGCCTTGATTTTCTTACCAGGACCCTATAGACTCTCCTTGTTCAACTATAACCATACTTAATCTCACACCATGAATAACTTATCTATTCAGTGTTGATCAGGCTTGGTCTTGTACCTTTCCTACGACTTCTTTAATTTCTCCTTTACTTGTAGAGGAATCTACTTGATATGCTCCCCAAATTTATCTACCCTTAAAGAATCCCTTGTGAGATCCTCCCTCACTCCTCCTTTCTTCCCATATGAAATATCCAAATGTGAAGGTGGAAAATGTCCAAAGCAAGATTCAAAGGGGGGCTTACCAATCGAAGTGTGGCCTACATTGTTATAAATGAGTTGTATATATATCATATTTTCATCCCAACTCTTAAAATGCTTCTAATTATAACCCCTTAAAACCTACACCAAAGTCTTATTGACTACTTATGCTTTCGTATCTTTCTATGGATGGAATAATGTATACCTCTTCAACATTGTGTTCATATTTTCGCATAATATAGTTCAAAATTCATTGAGAAATAGTGTGTTCCTATTTGAAATAATGATCCTTGGTATCTCAAAGTGAACTTAGACTTGTCCAAGGAAGTGGGTTGTTACTTCTTTCCCATTAATGTCCTTTCCACAGGGAATGAGAATGCACATCCTGTTAAACCTGCCAACTACCACAAATAGGTAGTCATGTCCTTTCCTTCTTATTGGTGAACCTCCCACAAAGCCCATGGAAATTATTTCCCAATGACGATTAGGTATAGGAAAGGGATGAAACAAACCTTGTTTCTTGTTACTTGGCTTGTTGGTACAACAAATCATATATCCTATTAAGAACCTAGCTACATCTTCTTGCATCTTTGGTTAGTACACATAACTATTTAAGTTGGTGACTTTCTTACCTACGCTAAAATCATGTGCAATCTTAGATATGTGAGCCTCTCTAACTAGTTGTAGTCGCTCACCTTTAGGAACATATGACTTGCTTAGCCAGTAGAATAACTCATTTTGGAGACTATAGTCAACTATGTTGTCACCATTATGCACATGACTTTGTCTATGCAACTACTAAAACACCTCCTTGAATTCCTCATCATCTATATATGCCTCTATATATTCATCATGGGTAAAAGGATCCATATGCATTAGAATTCCCAAAGATGTGATCTTTGATGTGGGTGGCCTTGAAAGCATGTCAACCAAGATGTTTGTGTTTTCCTTCTTATAATTGATCACTATATGAAATTATTGTAAAAACCTCATTCAATTGTAATGCCTAGTCTATTGTAACTTACTCTAGGCCTACTGGTACTATAGTGGCTACCGATCTATGTGGATTAATATCTCCTTTCCCATTAAATAGTGTTTCCACTTTTTAACAATAGGTACTAGGGAATGGATATCCTTGTCATATGTAGGGAAGTTGAGAATATGTTAGGCCCCTATACTACTAATGTAACCCCTTATTGTTATTAGTACAACCCACTTATTATATTGATGTACCCATGCAATGCCCACATTGTTACTATTGTGCCCCATAGAAGCCCACTATTGTTATTATTGTGCCCTTACATTATTATTGTTATGCCGGCTCTGATTATGTTATGACCCCTTAGATTCCTATATATAGAAAGGAGGTCTTTTCATTTGTATCATCCAAGAATTGTTCATTTATGTAATGTAAAGGAGGTTTCCCACTCGAAGAAGCTGAATTATAAGGCGTTGATCTATCTTTTCTATCTTTTCTTGAGCTGGTTTCATAACATTTGGTATTAGAGCTTTGGATTCTAGGGTTTCGCTGCTCCAAACAGGTCATCGTGGCATTTTCGCTATAACTTTTTTTCTGTGATGTTTCAGAAGTCTAAAAAAAAACCCATTTAAGAAGAAATCACGCTGAACCTTGGGTCATAATTTCAAAGATTTTTTCAGAAGATTTGCGGAGATATGATCTGAGGAAGTTGGTCTTTTTGCAGACTCCTGAATTACATTCAAAACAGGTGACCTGGGGAAAATCGTCATAACTCTCTCTCTGAGCATCGGATTGAAATTT